>JAUUTY010001779.1:0-20000 GCA_030979885.1 Lolium multiflorum
CGATAAATAAGAGTGTCGAACCCAACGAGGAGCAGAAGGTGTTGACAAGCAGTTTCGATGAAGGTTTCACTGTAAATGCTCACAGACAAGTATTCAGGGGGTTTTGATATTGCAGATAAATAAAGTACAAGTAAATAAAATGCGAGAGAAATAATTGCAGCGAGTGGCCCAATCCTTTTTAGCACAAAGGACAAGCCGGTTTGTTTACTTATAATGACCAAACGTTCTTGAGGACACACGGGGATTTTAGTCTAGTACTTTCGCTTCATGTGGTTTAATAATCTTCATTGTTTTGATAAGTGTTGTGTGGGTGAACCTATGCTAATGCACCGCCCTTCCTAGGACTAATACATACTTGTGATTATACCCCTTGCAAGCATCCGCAACTACAAGAAAGTAATTAAGATAAATCTAACCACAGCCTTAAACTCTGAGATCCTGCGATCCCTCCTGCATCGATATACTAACGGGGGCTCAGGTTTCTGTCACTCCGGCAACCCCGCAATTAGCAACCGAATACAAGATGCACTCCCCTAGGCCCATAAATGGTGAAGTGTCGTGTAGTCGACGTTCACATGACACCACTAGAAGAATGACACCACAACTTAAATATCATAACATTGAATATTACTCAACCATAATTCACTACTAGCATTTAGACTTCACCCATGTCCTCAAGAACTAAACGAACTACTCACGAGACATCATATGGAATACAATCAGAGGTGATATGATGATGAATAACAATCTGAACATAAACCTTGGTTCAATGGTTTCACTCAATAGCATCTACAACAAGTATAGAATAACACCGGGAGAGTTTCCCCTATCAAACAATCAAGATTTAACCCGAATTGCTACAGCGATGACGAGGTGCAGCGGTGGTGATGGCGGTGTAGATGGTGGAGATGATGATGATGATGATGATGGAGATGATGTCCCGCTCGATGACGATGGCGATGGCGTCGATTTCCCCCTCCGGGAGGGAATTTCCCCGGCGGATTCCTGCCCGCCGGAGAGCTCTTTTCTCTCTGGTGTTCTCCGCCCCGCAGAGGCGGCTGTAACCCTCGTGAGGTCCTCTCTGTGGCTTAGGTTTTCGGGACGAAGGAGTACGCGAAGAAAAGGAGGCGAAAGGGGCCCCAGAGCATAGGGTGGCGCGGCCAGGCCTTGGGCCGCGCCGCCCTATGGTCTGGGCCCACAGTGGCTCTTCTCCTCTTCCCCTTTTGGCTCCCTCCGTCATCTGGAAAAATAGGAATTTACGTGAAATTCCCTTCCACAGTTGATCTTCCGAAATATTGCGTTCTGACGGTGCTTTTTCCAGCAGAATCCTGGCTCCGGTGCTTGATCCTCCAATGATGATGAAACATGCAAAATAGATGAAATAACATAAGTATTGTATCCCAATATGAAATATATCAATGAATAACAGCAAATTATGATACAAAATAGTGATGCAAATTGGACGTATCAGTAGTCTTTTGTTACCACCTGTTATGGAGGATAAATTTGATTATGATTACAATATACCTCTTATATTTGATAGCTACTTTGTTGAATTTGCTCCCACTACAATTAATAAGAATGACTATGCTTATGTTGGGAGTAGTAATTATTTTATGCATGAGACTCATGATAAGAATGCTTTATGTGATAGTTATATTGTTGAGTTTGCTCATGATGCTACTGAAAGTTATTATGAGAGAGGAAAATATGGTTGTAGAAATTTTCATGTTACTAAAATGCCTCTCTATGTGCTGAAATTTTTGAAGCTACACTTGTTTTATCTTCCTATGCTTGTTACTTTGCTCTTCATGAACTTGTTTATTTACAAGATTCCTATGCATAGGAAGCATGTTAGACTTAAATGTGTTTTGAATTTGCCTCTTGATGCTCTCTTTTGCTTCAACTTCTATTTCTTGCGAGTGCATCATTAAAACTGTTGAGCCCATCTTAATGGCTATAAAGAAAGAACTTCTTGGGAGATAACCCATGTGTTTTTTTACTACAGTACTTTATTTTATATTTGTGTCTTGGAAGTTGTTTACTACTGTAGCAACCTCTCCTTATCATGTTTTTGTGCCAAGTAAAGTTTCTATGTCAAAGTTGATGTTATATTTGGGATCGCTGCGCAGAAACAGCATTGCTGTCTGTCACGAATCTGGGCACAGTTCTCTGTAGAAAATTCGAAAAAATCTGCCAATTTACGAGCGTGATCCTCAGATATGTACGCAACTTTCATTAGTTTTGAGTTTTTCCGTTTGAGCAAGTCTGGTGCCATCTTTAAATTCGTCTTTACGGACTGTTCTGTTTTTGACAGATTCTGCCTTTTATTTCGCATTGCCTCTTTTGCTATGTTGGATTTATTTCTTTGATCCATTAATGTCCAGTAGCTTTATGCAATGTCCAGAAGTGAAAAGAATGTTTGTGTCACCTCTGAACATGTGAATTTTTGATTATGCACTAACCCTCTAATGAGTTTGCTTGAAGTTTGGTGTGAAGGAAGTTTTCAAGGGTCAATAGAAGAGGGTGATATAATGTGATCGAGAAGAGTGAAAGGTCTAAGCTTGGGGATGCCCCGGTGGTTCATCCCTGCATATTTTAAGAAGACTCAAGCATCTAAGCTTGGGGATGCCCAAGGCATCCCCTTCTTCATCGACAACTTATCAGGTTTCTTCTAGTGAAACTATATTTTTATTCGGTCACATCTTATGTACTTTACTTGGAGCGTCTGTGTGCTTTTATTTTTGTTTTTGTTTTGTTATCTTAGTTCTCTGAATAAGTTCATCCTTGTGTGGGAGAGAGACACGCTCCGCTGGTTCGTATGAACACATGTGTTCTTAGCTCATAATATTCATGGCGAAGTTTCCTCTTCGTTAAATTGTTATATGGTTGGAATTGAAAAATGCTACATGTAGTAATTGGTAAAATGTCTTGGGTAATGTGATACTTGGCAATTGTTGTGCTCATGTTTAAGCTCTTGCATCATATACTTTGCACCCATTAATGAAGAAATACATAGAGCTTGCTAAAATTTGATTTGCATATTTGGTCTCTCTAAGGTCTAGATAATATCTAGTATTGAGTTTTGAACAACAAGGAAGACGGTGTAGAGTCTTATAATGTTTACAATATGTCTTTTATGTGAGTTTTGCTGCACCGGTTCATCCTTGTGTTTGTTTCAAATAACCTTGCTAGCCTAAGCCTTGTATCGAGAGGGAATACTTCTCATGCATCCAAATCCTTGAGCCAACCACTATGCCATTTGTGTCCACCATACCTACCTACTACATGGTATTTCTCCGCCATTCCAAAGTAAATTGCTTGAGTGCTACCTTTAAAATTCCATCATTCACCTTTGCAATATATAGCTCATGGGACAAAATAGCCTTAAAAACTATCGTAGTATTGAATATGTACTTATGCACTTTATATTTTATTAAGTTGCTTGTTGTGCGATAACCATGCTTCTGGGGAACGCCATCAACTATTGTTGAATATCATGTGAGTTGCTATGCATGTCCGTCTTGTCTGAAGGATCTATCATTTTAGTGGTTGGAGCATGCAAAATTGTTAGAGAAGAACATTGGGCCGCTAACTAAAGCCATGAATCATGGTTGAAGTTTCAGTTTTGGACATATATCCTCAATCTCATATGAGAATAATAATTGTTGCTACATGCTTATGCATTTAAGAGGAGTCCATTATCTGTTGTCCATGTTGTCCCGGTATGGATGTCTAAGTTGAGAATAATCAAAAGCGAGAAATCCAAAATGCGAGCTTTCTCCTTAGACCTTTGTACAGGCGGCATGGAGGTACCCCTTTGTGACACTTGGTTGAAACATGGCATGCAAAGACCCGGTAGTCCAAGCTAAGTAGGACGAGGTGCGGACACTATTAGTATACTATGCATGAGGCTTGCAACTTGTAAGATATAATTTACATAACTCATATGCTTTATTACTACCGTTGACAAAATTGTTTCATGTTTTCAAAATAAAAGCTCTAGCACAAATACAGCAATCGATGCTTTCCTCTTTGAAGGACCTTTCTTTTACTTTTATTGTTGAGTCAGTTTACCTATCTCCTTCCACCTAAGAAGCAAACACTTGTGTGAACTGTGCATTGATTCCTACATACTTGCATATTGCACTTGTTATACTACTTTATGTTGACAATATCCATGAGATATACATGTTATAAGTTGAAAGCAACCGCTGAAACTTAATCTTCCTATGTGTTGCTTCAATACCTTTACTTTGATTTATTGCTTTATGAGTTAACTCTTATGCAAGACTTATTGATGCTTGTCTTGAAGTACTATTCATGAAAAGTCTTTGTCATATGATTCACTTGTTTACTCATGTCATTACCTTTGCTTTGATCGCTGCATTCATTACATATGTTTACAAATAGTATGATCAAGATTATGATGGCATGTCACTTCAGAAATTATCTTTGTTATCGTTTTACCTGCTCGGGACGAGCAGAACTAAGCTTGGGGATGCTGATACGTCTCCGACGTATCGATAATTTCTTATGTTCCATGCTACTTTATTGATGATATCTACATGTTTTATGCACACTTTATGTCATATTCGTGCATTTTCTGGAACTAACCTATTAACAAGATGCCGAAGTGCCAGTTCCTGTTTTCTGCTGTTTTTGGTTTCAGAAATCCTAGTAACGAAATATTCTCGGAATCGGACGAAATCAACGCCCAGGTTCCTATTTTTCCCGGAACCATCCAGAACACCCGAGAGGGAAGCCCTGGGGGCCCCACACCACACCCGGCGCGGCCGAGGCCGCGCCGCCCTATGGTGTGGTGGCCCCAGGCCCCCTCCGAGGCTCCCCTTTCGCCTATTTAAAGGTCCTGACCTAAAAACCCTTACGGAGGAAGCCACGGTACGAGAAAAGTTCCAGAGCCGCCGCCATCGCGAAGCCAAGATCTGGGGGACAGGAGTCTCTGTTCCGGCACCCTGCCGGACGGGGAAGTGCCCCCGAAGGCTTCTCCATCGACACCGCTGCCATCTCCACCGCCATCTTCATCACCGCTGCTGCTCCCATGAGGAGGGAGTAGTTCTCCATCGAGGCTCGGGGCTGTACCGGTAGCTATGTGGTTAATCTCTCTCCTATGTACTTCAATACAATGATCTCATGAGCTGCCTTACATGATTGAGATTCATATGAGTTTTGTATCACTATTCATCTATGTGCTACTCTAGTGATGTTATTAAAGTACTCTATTCCTCCTCCATGTGTGTAAAGGTGACAGTGTGTGCACCGTGTGAGTACTTGGCGTAGGCTATGATTATGATCTCTTGTAGATTATGAAGTTAACTATTACTATGATGGTATTGATGTGATCTATTCCTCCTAACTGGCGTGAAGGTGACAGTGTGCATGCTATGTTAGTACTTGGTTTAGTCGTATTGATCTTTCTTGCACTCTAAGGTTATTTAAATATGAACATCTAATTGTGGAGCTTGTTAACTCCGGCATTGAGGGTTCGTGTAATCCTACGCAATGTGTTCATCATCCAACAAGAGAGTGTAGAGTATGCATTTATCTATTCTGTTATGTGATCAAAGTTGAGAGTGTCCACTAGTGAAAGTCTATTCCCTAGGCCTTGTTCCTAAATACTGCTATCACTGCTTGTTACTGTTTTACTGAATTACTACTGCTGCGTTACTACTGCATGTTTACTTCCTACAATATTACTACCATCAACTGCACGCCAGCAAGCTATTTTCTGGCGCCGTACTACTGCTCATACTTATTTATACCACCTGTATTTCACTATCTCTTCGCCGAACTAGTGCACCTATTAGGTGTGTTGGGGACACAAGAGACTTCTTGCTTTGTGGTTGCAGGGTTGCATGAGAGGGATATCTTTGACCTCTTCCTCCCTGAGTTCGATAAACCTTGGGTAATCCACTTAAGGGAAACTTGCTGCTGTTCTACAAACCTCTGCTCTTGGAGGCCCAACACTTCTCCGAAATGGTAAGAGAACCTCTCCAGCTTAAGTGACCAATCGACATATCTATGGCCTTCCGACTTGGCTCTGGTCGCCGCGCGCGTAGTCCTACCACCGACGAGGAAGCGGAGCATCAGCGCCGCCTTCGCTTCGTCCATCGCGCACCAAGGCATAACCCGCCCGCTCTGCACTGGCCGGTTGTTCAGCCCGCGGCGGCGGCGCTGGCCGTGGAGCCCCTCGCCAGCCGCTTCCCGTGCGGGCCGATGGATGCAGAGGCAGGGATCTCCCACGCAACCCCGCATGCGACGCCCGCTCGGCCCTGGCCGGCTTTTCCGCCCGCGCATGCCGCATGGTTTTCTTTGCCAGCAGGTGAGATCCCCTTCCCGGCCGGCGCGAACGATGCGGAGGCAGGGAGCTCCCGTGGCCAGCCGCCTAATCCGACCGCACTTCAGGCGGTGCCGGCCGTGGAGCCAGGCCGTTCTTTCGAAGCGCATCACGGCGACGCCCTTTGCAGGAGCAACACCGCCAAGGAGCTCGTATATAACGTGATGTTCCCGGCACTCTATAGATGCCGGGATGCTCTGCAAGCTTTCGTGCAGGCTAAGAATGCGGCGGCTGCAAATCCCAGGGACGCAGCATTGCAGCGGCGCGCCGATGAGGCTAAGGTGGCGCACGCTTTCCACCAGGCGTGCCTCGACAGGCTTAACATCCAGCACGGCTTCGTGCAACCGCCAAACGCCGCTCCAGCTAAGATCCAAAAATACTCCGGTGAGCATATCACTCCGGAGTAGAACAATCCAATTTCTAGTACTGTAGGAGTACTTTATTAGTGCACAAACCTGGCGAAATTAAAGGTGTGTTCTTTGTGTGTGATGTAAATCTAAAAATTTGAAGGTTCTAGCAAAAACATTTCTTCACAAATATTCGATGTGTTTGCTTGGCCTTATCTATATATCCGGTGAGCATATATGGATGCCAAATCCTTTACAAACTTTATATTTTTTAAGTGATCGATGTGCATGCATCTATCTCGCCATGGTAAATTAATGAAACAAGTTGCATATTTGCCAGAATTCCAAACTTCGTGAGCAGTATAGAGATCGAGACCTTAATTAATTATTATGAGTAGGATGCATGCATGCATGGCCATTTTCTAGGGTTTTAAAGGATACTAGAGCTTTTCTAGGTTAATTTGCAACTATATGTATATTTGTTTTCTAGTTCTGGGCTGATCATTAAACTCAACATTGAGTTGTAGATTATGTGAAATTAGTACATGCCATAAAATATAGTAATTTTTTATGTACCCTACGAGGCAGTACGTGTGGTGTACCCTTAATTATTAATTGGTAGACATGTACCGTTGGCATGTTTGAAGAAAATTTGAATTTGGAAGAAGTTTTTAAAGTAAAATTAACGCAAGCACAAAATCATGTGTGATGGTGAAATTTCTAGAACAAATTAATACAAACCTAGTAATATGAGTTTGTTTGGCTTTCTGCCCACAAGTGAGTATTGTGCGCATGTACTTTGATGCAAAATCCCGCCATACAAAACTTTTTAGTTATCATATGACCTCAAGTTTGGAAGAGATCGTATTTTAAGCAACTTCACAAACAAGAGATTCTAACAATTATATGCATGCATGAAAGAATGATTTCCCTTTTTTATTACTGTACAAAAATGGCTAGATGTGTGTTAATTGTGAAGGAGGGCTACCAAATTTTAACAGTTGCACATTATTGTCATAATTCCACCTTTTGGAAGCAGTAGGGTAGACATGCTTTCCGCTTGGTAGGATGTGTTAGTGCCATCAATTTTGTAGATATAGGTTCAAGGATTTGTTCATCTTAATCTGCAACTATATATGGATTTTTAAGCTTTTGCCTAGTAATTAAACTCATAATTGAAATAATGTAGGTTATTTAACTACATACATGCCATAAATTCTGACAGGAAATACTTGGACGTGCCTTGCGAGGGTGGTAACAAACAAGAACACAATGACCAAACTTCAAATGCCAATCCACCCACCAAGCTATACGATTGGCATGTACAATCGATCGACTCCTTCTAATCAAATTTGAATACAATAGAAGAAGTTTAAAAAAAATTCAAAATGAGATCAACTTGTGCATTGAGTCATCCTTTGTTATTTATTTGCTTGTAAAAATAGAAACATAGGCATATGAATGTATTCGAAACACTTCACTTTTCAACGGGGAAGGGACCCGAAGGTCCCAGAAAAACAAAAAAAAGATTACAATAGTAGTACTCCTTTGAGAAGGCAGTAGAAGAAGGATCCTCGAAGAGCCAAATGCTTTTATTATCCACAGCTGTTCGGCTCTTTTCCTTCTCGTGTAAGCTATCGCGCAATGATTATACTAATGGTCGGATGGTAGTACAACCATTTTCGCAAACTTCTGCGCCCTTCGTCATGTCAGCATCGTATCCCAGTGTGCAAGCAGTCTGCTCGAATGAAATACTCCTAAGTACGTACGGTATTCCCTCCAAAGACACACCACACGGTATTCCCTCCAAAGACGCACCGTCGCCCCGATCTGCTCGAATGAAATACTCCAAAATACTTCTGCGCCCTTCGTCATGTCAGCATCGTATCCCAGTGTGCAAGCAGTCTCCTATGAAATGGAGACGACATTTTGTTGAAAAGTGTCGGTGCATGCTATATACCACACTAGTATGAGAGTTTTTACAGCATTATTCCGATTTCCACAGAATGCATTAAATTTGGACGCGATGCCACACTGACAAGAGTGGTTTAAACAAGGCCATTATTTTTATTATGTTATATTACTACAATACTCCAAGGTAGCACTAGTAGCCTTCGGTTGTACTCTGCCGGTCGCGCTGCCTCATTCGACCAGACTTTATTCTTCTTCTCATATATATATACAAAATACTGTCTGCCGAGGTTCGATGACCGCACCGTCGCCCCTCTCCGCGCCGCCGTCTTGGGCCGCGCCACCATTCTCCCCGCCGAGTTCTCCCCCGTCCCCGACGCACCACCGTCAAGCACCACCGGACCGATCTTCGCAGGTATGTACATCTCCAACCTCCGGCGAGTACAGAGGTTCATCGGTCATTGTGTTCGATATAACCTTAATTTGGGGATTGCAATGTGAGTAACTTACTGGGTTTTCTAGGAAATGAAAACGGCGTCGCTCGATGCCTACACTGCGTCGGCGGATACATGGAAAGCGGAGACGGATGCTCTGCATGCATCGGCGGAGACATGTAAAGCGGATGCGGATGCGGATGCGGAGGCAAAGGCGAAGGCGGTGGCTAGGACGGGCCCGGGCGCTGTGGCGCTGGCAAATGCTCGTATCGAAGCTGCATTTTGTTGGAAAGTCTTGGCGCGTGCTTCGAGAGTTTTGGCGGCGCAGCCGGGAGAACCGTCGGAGGCTTCGAAGCTGGCTGCTTTGAACGCGTCGAGAGCTTGGATGGTGACTTCATCTAAGGCGGCGCTTGTTGCATATGATCGTGACTCGTCAACCCCTTTGTAAGTTGATACGTCTCAAACGTATCTATAATTTCTTATGTTCCATGCCACTTTATTGATGATATCTACATGTTTTATACACATTATATGTCATTATTATGTGTTTTCCGGAACTAACCTATTGACGAGATGCCGAAAGCCAGTTCTGTTTTCTGCTGTTTTTGGTTTCAGAAATCCTAATAACGAAATATTCTCGGAATCGGACGAAATCACCGCCTGTTCCTATTTTTCCCGGAAGCTTCCAGAGCACCGGAGAGGGACGAGAGGGGAGCCGGGGGCCCCACACCACACCCCGGCGCGGGCCGGGCGCGCCCCCTAGGGTGTGGGCAGCCCGTGGCCCCTCCGACTCCCTCTCTTCGCCTATTTAAGCCTCCCTGGCCTAAAAACCCCGACAGAGAGCCACGATACGGAGAAAACCTTCCAGAGCCGCCGCCATCGTGAAATCAAGATTCGGGGACAGAAGTCTCTGTTCCGGCACCCTGCCGGACGGGGAATTGCCCCCGGAGTCATCTCCACCGCCGTCTCCACCGCCATCTTCACCGCCATCGCTGCCTCCATGATGAGGAGGGAGTAATTCACCCCTGGGGCTGAGGGCTCTACCGTAGCTATGTGGTTAATCTCTCTCTCTGTACTCCAATACAATGATCTCATGAGCTGCTTTACATGATTGAGATCCATATGATGAGCTTTGTATCGCTACTAGTTATGTGCTACTCATGTGATGTTATTAAAGTAGTCTATTCCTCCTCCACGTGTGTAAAGGTGATTAGTGTGTGCACCGTGTGGTTCTTGTCGTAGGCTATGATCACGATCTCTTGTAGATTGTGGAGTTAATTATCATTATGATAGTATTGATGTGATCTATTCCTCCTTCATAGTGTAATATGGACAGCGTGTGCACTATGTTAGTTCTTGGTTTATTTTGCAATGATCTATTATGCTCTAAGGTTATTTAAATATGAACATTGAATTGTGGAGCTTGTTAACTCCGGCATTGAGGGTTCGTGTAATCCTACGCAATGATGTTCATTATCAAACAAGAGTGTATGTAGCACATATGAGAAGAAGTATTTATTATGCGATCAATGTTGAGAGTGTCCACTAGTGAAAGTATGATCCCTAGGCCTTGTTTCCAATACTGCAAACACCGTTTACTTACTGTTCTGTTGCATGTTTACTCGCTGCCATATTTTATTCAGATTGCTATTACCACTCATATACATCCATACTACTTGTATTTCACTATCTCTTCGCCGAACTAGTGCACCTATACATCTGACAAGTGTATTAGGTGTGTTGGGGACACAAGAGACTTCTTGCTTTGTGGTTGCAGGGTTGCTTGAGAGGGATATCTTTGACCTCTTCCTCCCTGAGTTCGATAAACCTTGGGTAATCCACTTAAGGGAAACTTGTTGCTGTTCTACAAACCTCTGCTCTTGGAGGCCCAACACTGTCTACAAGAATAGAAGCACCCGTAGACATCAAGCACTTTTCTGGCGCCGTTGCCGGGGAGGAAAGGTAAAAGGCACTCATACTTCGGTTCCAGGTAACAGTACTTTTCTGGCGCCATTGTGTGTGTGCTCGAAGCTATTTCCTTTAGACTCTGCAATTACATCTTTTTGTTTCTTGTTTACACTAGTTAGGCATAATGGACAACAAAGAGCTTCTTATTCTATTTCCTGATTTAAGACATGGATGGTTTGATGCGAAAATTAAAAAACCTATGGAACCTTATTTACATGATAGTAGCAATGTTATTAGTATGAATGCAATTACTGCTAATGCTATGAAGAAGTCTAAGCTTGGGGAAGCTGGTTTACATAAAAATAATCTTTTTAGCTCCTCCGCTTTGGAAGAAATATTTTGTTCTGATAATGCTTTATCTCCCATATGCGATAACTTTAATGATGCTTCTGATATTTTAAATCCACCTGCTGAAAGTATTCCGTATAAAATACCTATGAAAATTATTGAACGTGTTATGGATAACCGCTATGAAGGGGATGGAACTGTCAATCCTAGGAATCATTTACTGTTTTTGCATGAATTATGCGGGTTATTCAAGTGTGCAGGTATTTCAATGGATGAAGTTAGAAAGAAATTATTTGTTATGTCGCTATCTGGTGAAGCGGCGCATTGGTATAAACTATTGAAGGACGGGCGCTCTCTTGATTGGAAGGATATTGTGCCTCTATTTTATTCCAAGTTCTATCCTCCAAGTGAAATTCACAAAGATCGAAACCATATATATAATTTTTGGCCTCATGATGGAGAGAGTATTGCCCAAGCATGGGAGAGATTGAAGACTTTAATGCTCAAATGCCCCAATCATGAGCTTCCAGGTAATATCATCATTGATAATTTCTATGCAAGACTTTCTTTTCAAGATAAGACCTTGCTGGATACTACTTGTTCTGGATCATTCACGAGCAATAAAGAAGAGTTTAAAAGGGACCTTCTTGATCGGATTAAGGAGAACGCTGAAGATTGGGAGAACGACAAAGGTAAAGAGTCAGGTATAAACTATGATTATGAATGCATTGAAACTTTTATGAATACTGATAAATTTCGAAATATGAGTGCTACTTATGGTCTTGACTCTCAAGTTGCTGCAAATCTTTATAAAGCCTTTGCTTCTCATTTAGAATTGCCTAAAAAGAATTTTGATAAGTATCATGAACCTTTTAAAGAGGCTTGCATGAAGAATGACATTGTTGTTAATGATTGCAATAAGCATGCTCAAACTCCTAAGAATGCTATTTCCTATAAGCATGTTAATTTTTGTGGAATACATAGACCTTGTGGAATTAATCAAATAGAAGATGAATATTGTATCCATCACAGAAATGAAAAAACTAGAAAGTGGTCTAGAGCTCTAGATGATCTTGGAGAAAAAGTGTGTGCCCTCTATCCTTTTATTTGTGAACTTTGCCATAGAGTTGGTCATTTTAATTTTCAATGTTCCTCCAATGATAATTCAAACCCCATGAGTGCTGCAAATTTGTATTGTGATGATGAAATTATTCCTAATCAGCATGATGAACTTACCTTATTTTTGAAGTGTGAAGAGTTATCAAGAAAAATTTCTTTGTTAAATATTAACGATCTTGATATTGATGATGTCCTGCATGGTTGTCTTTCTTATTGCATTGATAATAGCCATACAAATACTTACATACAAAATATTTTAGAAGATGACACCTTGCCAAAATATGATAGGACCGCTGTGTGTTTTCAACTAATTAATGAAAAGGAGGGATCCTCCCAAGTTTCTTCTATTGTTTCTAAAAGTAAATCAGGTTATGCGGACAAGCCACCCTTCAAGCCTCTTCCTCCTAAAGAAGGAAGCGAGGAGAGGGAAGAAGAGAAGAAGAAGAAGAAGGGAACGAAGAAGAAGAAGAAGAAGAAGAAGAAGGAGAATAAAAAGAAAGAGGTAACGGCGTATCCCCGCGTGAATGAGATAACGCTAGGTAACCGTAAGTATGTTGCTCCTAATGATTATTGTGATAATGAATCTGAATATGATGATCTTCCTATGCCCTTTACATACATTAGCGATCATGATTTGAATGAGCATACTACTTTTGATATTACAAATCTCTGGGAAACTAATTCTGAAAATGATAATAATTGCCATAGTGTCAGTGCTATCCATGCTTCCTCCCATAATGATATAGAAAGCTCTAAGCTTGGGGAAGAGGTGTTTGAAAATCCTTTTGCTACTGGTCATTATGTTCTTGATACATCTCCTTCTAATAACAATGATGGTATGGTCATAGATAAACCGACTGTGAAAGATAACTATTCTATTTCTTATGATGACACTGTGCCTCCGATCTTTGATGATTATTATAAAGAATGCTATGATATAGGTTATAACTATCCTTATGAAACTTGTCATAGTCATGATTGGATTACCAAAAACAATTCTTTTAATATGCAACTTGTTTACCATGTTCAAATTCTTGATAATAATCTTGCTCCAATTACTATTAATGAGAATAACTCTTCTTATGCCAAAATTAATGATACTTCTATGCATATGAACCATGATAAGAATGTTTTAAGTGACGGGTATATTGTGGATTTCATCAATGATGCTACTGAAAGTTATTATGAGAGAGGGAAATATGGTTACATGCATCTTAATAATATTAAGTTTCCCCTCTTTATGTTGAGAATCTTTAAGTTACTCGTGTTTTATCCTCTTATGCTTGTTACTTTGCTCTTCATGAATTCATATGTGTATAAGATTCTTCTGCATAGGAAGCATGTTAGGCTTAAATGTGTTTTGAATTGCCTCTTGAAGCTCTCTTTTGCTTCAAATACTATTTCTTGCGGGTGCATCACCAAAATTGCTGAGCCCATCTTAATGGCTATAAAGAAAGAACTTCTTGGGAGATAACCCATGTGTTATTTTGCTACAGTACTTTGTTTTATATTTGTATCTTGGAAGTTGTTTACTACTGTAGCAACCTCTCCTTATCATGTTTTTGTGCCAAGTAAAGTTTCTATGTCAAAGTTGATGTTATATTTGGGATCGCTGCGCAGAAACAGCATTGCTGTCTGTCACGAATCTGGGCACAGTTCTCTGTAGAAAATTCGAAAAAATCTGCCAATTTACGAGCGTGATCCTCAGATATGTACGCAACTTTCATTAGTTTTGAGTTTTTCCATTTGAGCAAGTCTGGTGCCAGCTTTAAATTCGTCTTTACGGACTGTTCTGTTTTTGACAGATTCTGCCTTTTATTTCGCATTGCCTCTTTTGCTATGTTGGATTCATTTTTTGATCCATTAATGTCCAGTAGCTTTATGCAATGTCCAGAAGTGTAAAGAATGATTGTGTCACCTCTGAACATGTGAATTTTTTATTATGCACTAACCCTCTAATGAGTTTGCTTGAAGTTTGGTGTGAAGGAAGTTTTCAAGGGTCAAGAGAGGAGGATGATATACTACGATCAAGAAGAATGAAAAGTCTAAGCTTGGGGATGCCCCGGTGGTTCATCCCTGCATATTTCAAGAAGACTCAAGCATCTAAGCTTGGGGATGCCCAAGGCATCCCCTTCTTCATCGACAAAGTATCAGGTTCCTTCTCTTGAAACTATATTTTTATTCTGTCACATCTTATATACTTTACTTGGAGCGTCTGTATGCTTTTGTTTTTGTTTTTGTTTGAATAAATGATTGTTTGGGAGAGAGACACGCTCCGCTGGTTCGTATGAACACATGTGTTCTTAGCTTTTAATTTTCATGGCGAAGGTTGAAACTGCTTCGTTAATTGTTATATGATTGGAAACGGGAAATGCTACATGTAGTAATTGGTATAATGTCTTGAATAATGTGAAACTTGGCAATTGTTGTGCTCATATAGATCTTGTTTAAGCTCTTGCATCATGTACCTTGTACCCATTAATGAATAATTACATAGAGCTTGTTAAAATTTGGTTTGCATGATTGGTCTCTCTAAGTCTAGATATTTTCTGGTTGAGGTGTTTGAACAACAAGGAGACGATGTAAAGTCTTATAATGCTTACAATATGTTTATATGTGAGTCTTGCTGCACCGTTTTATACTTGAGTTTGCTTCAAATAACCTTGCTAGCCTAAACCTTGTATAGAGAGGGAATACTTCTCATGCATCCAAATACTTGAGCCAATATTCATGCCATTTGTGTCCACCATACCTACCTACTACATGGTATTTCTCCGCCATTCCAAAGTAAATTGCTTGAGTGCTACCTTTAAACAAATTCAAAAGTTATTACCTCTTATTTGTGTCAATGTTTTATAGCTCATGATGAAGTATGTGGTGTTTATCTTTCAATCTTGTTGGACAACTTTCACCAATGGACTAGTGGCTTCATCCGCTTATCCAATAATTTTGCAAAAAGAGCTGGCAATGGGATTCCCAGTCCCAAATTAATTAACAAAAATAGACACTCCTCCATGGTATGTGATTGTTGGACGGCACCCGAAGATTCGGTTAGCCATGGCTTGAGAAAGCAAAGGTGGGGAGGAGTGTCATCATAATAAAACTAAAATAAAAAGGCACTCCTTCATGGTATGAGATTGTTGGCAGGCACCCGAGGATTCGGTTAGCCATGGTTTGTGAAAGAAAGGTTGGAAGGAGTGCCACCCAAAAATAAAATAAAATGGGAGCCGCTCTTTGAAGGTTTGTCTGGCAAGGGGGTTAGAGTGCCCACTACCATTCGTTGACAACAACAAACACCTCTCAAAACTTTACTTTTATGCTCTCTATATGTTTTCAAAATCAAAGCTCTAGCACAAATATAGCAATCGATGCTTTCCTCTTTGAAGGGCCATTCTTTTACTTTATTGTTGAGTCAGTTTACCTATTCTTTCTATCTTAGAAGCAAACACTTGTGTAAATTGTGTGCATTGATTCTTACATGTTTACCTATTGCACTTGTTATATTACTTTGTGTTGACAATTATCCATGAGATATACATGTTAAAGTTGAAAGCAACCGCTGAAACTTATATCTTCCTTTGTGTTGTTTCAAAGCTTTCTACTAAGAATTTATTGCTTATGAGTTAACTCTTATGCAAGACTTATTGATGCTTGTCTTGAAAGTATTATTCATGAAAAGTCTTTGTTATATGATTCATTTGTTTACTCATTATCTTCATCATTGCTTCGAATCTCTGCATTCATCTCATGTGCTTTACAATAGTATGATCAAGGTTATGATGGCATGTCACTTCAGAAATTATCTTTGTTATCGTTTTACCTGCTCGGGACGAGCAGAACTAAGCTTGGGGATGCTTGATACGTCTCAAACGTATCTATAATTTCTTATGTTCCATGCCACTTTATTGATGATATCTACATGTTTTATACACATTATATGTCATTATTATGTTTTCCGGAACTAACCTATTGACGAGATGCCGAAAGCCAGTTGCTGTTTTCTGCTGTTTTTGGTTTCGAAATCCTAGTAACGAAATATTCTCGGAATCGGACGAAATCACCGCCCAGGTTCCTATTTTTCCCGGAAGCTTCCAGAGCACCGGAGAGGGACGAGAGGGGAGCCAGGGGGGCCCCACACCACACCCCGGCGCGGGCCAGGGGGGGCGCGCCCCCTAGGGTGTGGGCAGCCCGTGGCCCCTCCGACTCCCTCTCTTCGCCTATTTAAGCCTCCCTGACCTAAAAACACCGACGGAGAGCCACGATACGGAGAAAACCTTCCAGAGCCGCCGCCATCGCGAAATCAAGATTCGGGGGACAGAAGTCTCTGTTCCGGCACCCTGCCGGACGGGGAATTGCCCCCGGAGTCATCTCCACCGCCGTCTCCACCGCCATCTTCACCGCCATCGCTGCCTCCATGATGAGGAGGGAGTAATTCACCCCCGGGGCTGAGGGCTCTACCGTAGCTATGTGGTTAATCTCTCTCTCGTACTCCAATACAATGATCTCATGAGCTGCTTTACATGATTGAGATCCATATGATGAGCTTTGTATCGCTACTAGTTATGTGCTACTCATGTGATGTTATTAAAGTAGTCTATTCCTCCTCCACGTGTGTAAAGGTGATTAGTGTGTGCACCGTGTGGTTCTTGTCGTAGGCTATGATCATGATCTCTTGTAGATTGTGGAGTTAATTATCATTATGATAGTATTGATGTGATCTATTCCTCCTTCATAGTGTAATATGGACAGCGTGTGCACTATGTTAGTTCTTGGTTTATTTTGCAATGATCTATTATGCTCTAAGGTTATTTAAATATGAACATTGAATTGTGGAGCTTGTTAACTCCGGCATTGAGGGTTCGTGTAATCCTACGCAATGATGTTCATTATCAAACAAGAGTGTATGTAGCACATATGAGAAGAAGTATTTATTATGCGATCAATGTTGAGAGTGTCCACTAGTGAAAGTATGATCCCTAGGCCTTGTTTCCAATACTGCAAACACCGTTTATTTACTGTTCTGTTGCATGTTTACTCGCTGCCATATTTTATTCAGATTGCTATTACCACTCATATACATCCATACTACTTGTATTTCACTATCTCTTCGCCGAACTAGTGCACCTATACATCTGACAAGTGTATTAGGTGTGTTGGGGACACAAGAGACTTCTTGCTTTGTGGTTGCAGGGTTGCTTGAGAGGGATATCTTTGACCTCTTCCTCCCTGAGTTCGATAAACCTTGGGTAATCCACTTAAGAAACTTGCTGCTGACTTCATCTAACCTCTGCGCTTGTTGCATATGACGTGACTCGCATCAACCCCTTTGTAAGTTCTACCTTCCCCAACTGCAATGAGGTTAGATCTGGTGGATTGGGTTTTTTGCCCAAACCAGACGTGATGATGCATTGAGATGTTTTTGTATTTTTGATGATGCATTCTGCTTCTTTTGTAATTTGGGTGATTCATTATGCTTTTTAGGTAGTAATTTTTCTGATGCACTCACCTCTTCAGGAATTTTTCATGGTTTTTTTTGTTTTTGTTTTTCTGTCAACCTAGCTAATGCTCTCTGCTGTTTAGCCAAAAGTTGGATGATGCATTGTACTGTTTACATATATTTTACTCTGATGATGCATTTTGCTCTTTTAGCCTTTTAGGTAATTTTTCTGATTCCTTGAACAGTGTGGGAAATTTCGATGAAGAATTTTGCTGTCAACTTAGATGATGTATTGTGCTGTTTACATTTTATTACCTATATCAAAGCTAACCCCATCTGATGTTACCACAGCGTTTTGGGTCCTGTAGAGGTCTCTTTTTCCTCCAATCGTGTTGACACGTTAGCAATTATTACTGTATATGCGAGATTGCCTTCCGTTGGTGCGTCCTATTTTTGTGGTGTTTTTTTTTGCAAATTAAGGGCTTCATTGATTATGCAACAGGATTACAATTGCATTGTCCTGTTTACAATATTTTGATTTTGCTGATGCATTGTGCTGTTCACATTATTTTGATTTTGCTGATGCATTGTCCTGTTTACATTATTTTGATTTTGCTGATGCATTGTGCTGTTTACACTATTTTGATTTTGCTGATGCACCGTGCAGTTTAGGAAACTTTGATGATGAATTAGATGATGCATTTTGCTGCTTAGTCAAATTAGATGTTGCATTTTGTTTTAAAAAATAGATGATGCAGTGTGCTGTTTACATAATTTTGACGATGCATCGTGCGATTTGCATAATCCTACCAGCTTCAGTCGAAGGACACCCACAACAATCAACGATCTGCCTGGAGATGTAGTCTCTCAGATTCTTGTCAGGCTTCCTCCCCATCCAACCTGCTTACTAGCTGCATCAGGCACCAAGAAAGCATGGAGGCAATGTATGGGAAGCAATTATTTCAGAAAGCTAACTGTGTCACACAACGGAGGAAACCCGTTGCTAGGGTTTTTCACCAACAACTCCGAGGACAATCGATTCATCACAGAGCATGATCTTCACCCGGCCATCTTGAAGATGCTGGCAATCCCGTCTCAAGTGAACGGTCCCAAAATCTATGTCCTGGGATGCCGCGATGGTATGGTGCTACTCCATTCTAATGTATCCAGTGGGTATATATCAGTCTGGGATCCAATTAGGCAAGTTCTCACAGCGATACCAGAACCACCATTGTGGCGCAATCACACAATTGAAAGCAGCGGCTCAATTCTCTGTTCGAGAAACAACTCTGAACCGTTTACACATTGTGGCAAGTTCTCGGTTGTTTGGATAACAACTAAACGTTACGATGCACAGGCTCATATCTACTCACCAGATTCAAAAGAATGGGAGTTTCTAGCTCGATCAACTCCGATGCTGTCAGAGATTGACCGTAGACCGGCAACTCTCATAGGGGGTATTTTGTACTGGCCAACGAAGTCTAGATATATCATTGAGCTTGACCATGCAAAGAAGGCTCTGAAATATATTCAGTGCCCTCATGAGACGCATGATATATTCATGCTTAACATTCACATCTTCAAGGGACATAATGGAGATGTTGCCCTTGCTGTTATAAGAGACTTCACCCTACAAACATGGGCCAGTACAAGATCATCAACAGGCGATCACGAGTCATGGACATGTCATATAAATTTTGAATTGGATACTTTTTTTGGCCTTGACACATCATTTCCATACAATTGGAAACATGCAGTAAGGTTACTCTGCGTATTTGAGGACAAAAATGAGCTGGTTGTACGGGCAAAGGAGGGAGTATTCCAATTAGATATGAGCAACTGGCAGTGGAGAAAGTACAATTCTGCTAGACGTTGGTGCACTTTACATCCCTACTCAGTTAGACCGGGTTAGTCATTCATATGTAACCTTTGCATTCATTTACATATGACTTTTGCTGATCAATTTGTTCATTTCCTGACAGTAACCGACCTGATCCAGAGTGCAACATCAAGGACACGAAAAAGAACGCGCTGTCAGGAACCCATCTAATTCAAAGTTCAACATCCATAAGAGAAAAGGAAGTCGCATATGAAGGAGCAAGGCTTGTTTGGGCAAGAAGTGATAGCCCAGCTTTTGT
>JAUUTY010001780.1:0-20000 GCA_030979885.1 Lolium multiflorum
CCAACTGATGGTTAGTACTTTCTTAACATGAATACAACCTAACCATTATGAACCTATCTTCTAGTCTAACACAAGCAGTTCAACAAGCAAACAAACGAAAGGAGTTCTGCATTAATTCAGCAAATCATGTTTCCAAGAGCTAAATGGCAAATAAACTGCAGTAAAACTATATGAAATTATCTACTATGACCAAATGGGGGCAGCTAAACCGAAGCAGTCTTAATTTTCATTTTCTCAATGGCACATGAACTGCAGCAAAATCATATGAGATTACCTACAAGGGCCAACTGGAGACACTGAAAACTGAAGCATCTGTCGAGAATATTGCACAAGATCTCTCTAAAAGTTGCCAGAAACAAAATAAAACTCCCTCTTTTATAATGTGAGATAGAAACATTCTACTGATCCACTCCATGTATAACTGTCTAGTTGGTAACTTAATCCTCCAACCAGCCAAGCCAAATGACCCCCGGGACTCATCTTAAGCTGTTTCGCTAGGCAGTTTTGTGCAGGTGCCAATGACATGGTGCTAGTGTGGCCCTGCAACTGTTTTGCCGATGTGCCCCTCTCACCTCCACTTTCCCTCCTCCCTCCATGCGACCGTAAGAGCCAGCCTGCCGATGGACATCGGCTCAGCGACGCTGGACGACACTGTGAGCAGAAGCGCCCGGGAAGCGTTCGTTCTTGCTTCTTGGACTTGTTGACGGCGACGAGGGAGATGTGGTCGATCACCATCTCGGCGTCCCGTCGTGCGCACGGGTGGTTCGCGGGTGCAGGATGAGTTACCGCGCCGAGCACGCCGATGGCGGGGCGGTTCTCCTTGTTGAGCGCGTCGGCCGCGTGCTCTCGTGCCTCCGGCGCCGAGCCGCCCGAGCGGAGCACCTCGACGAGCGCCGGAACAGCTCCCGCGCAGACGACACGCACCTTGTTCGCCGGCTCGAGGGAGAGGACCAGCGCGGCGGTCGCGTCGCGTCGACGCGCGCAGAGGCGTTCCGGGGACTGAGCAGCACACGCCGGAGCGCCGCGAGGCGTCAAGGCTCTGCGAGAACGCGGCGCCGCCGCGCTCTGCGCGTCCTGCGGCATTGGCATCCACGTCGCCAACCCGCTCGCGCTGGCCCCTCCCTCCTCCCCGTCGCGCCTTTCTTCAGCTCGCTCTCCGACGCGGCCAAGCCCCCCAGATTGAGCCGTTCTTCAGCGCGCTCGTCGACGCGTCGCGCCTACATGGTGACGCGCTCGGAAGATTCGGCGGGGTGGCGCGGGCTCTCGGTGGCCGGCGGCAGAAGCCCCTGGAGGCGCGGGGAGGTGCGAAGCGGTGGTAGATTGAGGGTCCAGCGCCGCGGGCGCGGGGGCTTGCCGACTGGCGGCAGGGTGTAGCAGCGGCCAGCGGGGACCCTGGCACGGTGGCGTGAGGACTGAGGAGTGGCGACTGTCGAGGGCATGTCGGGAGGTGGAGTAAATTACGCAAATCAACCATTATTGAGGCATTGCTGGTTTGCTACCATTCTTGGATTTTTTTTTTTCTAAAAACTACTAGTACTACAAATCGAGCAAATAGTAGTCTAACAACATTTTAGAGGTAATTGCCCTTTCATACAACAACTCTGAAAGTGTGTTCAGGTGGTACAAAAGGTTGTTCTCGACGTGCACCGGTGGTACAACTTGTGTCTGAAGCTGCCACGCGTCCCCTGGACCAGGGTCAATTCATTTTTGCAGACAAGTCCTGAAGATTTTGCGTGCGACCTCTCGTCTCGTTCCCCTCTCCTCTCCTCTCGTCTGAACCCTAGCGGCGAAATCAGGGCGGTGATGCATGGCGGACCAAAGGGGAGAGGAGCATGGAGAGCACCGGCCGGTCGCTGCCGCCAGGGTTTGCCCGTGCTCGCCGTGGAGGGCCGCGGTGGAGGGGCAGGCCCGTTCCCCCAGCACCTGCTACTGCTCGTGGACATGCGGCGGCGGAGGAAGATGGTGCTGCGGAGGAGAGGGCGGCAACAGAGAGGAGGGTTGCGGAGGAGAGACATTGGCGTTACGACAAGCTCTACCAGAAGTTCATGCTTCTGTATTGCTGCCTCGCATCGGAGGAGGAGAGGGCAGCCATGGCAGAGCCCAATGGCCGGCGGCCGCCAATCCCAACCAATGTAAGCTTGGAGGAGCAGGTTCGCATCATGGAGGCTCAAGTCGACAGCCTGCGGCAGCCTCCCCTGCCACCACCCCCAGCAAATTGAAGGAGGAAGACATGCGCATCTGGAAGGAGAGAGATCCATGGGCGACGATGACAGGTGAGTACTACTGGAAGAATGGCGATGGTTGGGCAATGGAGTCGGCGACAACACGAGGATCATCTTCTCCTTCAACGCTGGTGAGTGAGTGTTACATGCTTTCTGTGTTGTGTTTAGCGCAATCCAGTTAAAGCTAGGACTGAGTTGGTTTGTGTTTGCATGAAGAAAAATCCAAGATCACAAGTTGAACAATTGCAAGAGGAGAATTCATTGCTGCTGATGAAGCTAAAGGCTGTGGAGCTAGAGCTAGAGATCGGGAAGGCCGGGAACAAGAAATTGCAGAAGAAGCATATACAGGAGCTTAGAAGCAGGAATTGGAGGGAATTTGTAATTATGTGCTTGTTCTCTATTAGTTTAGTACTTGTTGCTATGATCAGTGGGAGGTAGAGATCAAAACCATGCTTGTTGATGTAATGTAGGTGGTCAATGCTTGTTGAGAACAAAACCATGCTTGTAACCAACTATGACTATGGAATAAATATGAATTTCTTCAGTAATTGAATTGCATTGAGGCAGTGATGATAGAATTTCAGAAATTGAAGGGTGCTAACATCATTTTTGTAGCACTAATAGAATTCAAGTGTTTACAAATTTAAATCTGAAACATAACTCAGTTCTAGCATCTGAAACATCATTCAGTTATTGCATTACAAATCTCACTGAGGTGCAGTCTGACTATTTTGAATTTCTTCTGGAATGTGATCTGCCACTGCCTCATTCAAATCAGGCAATTGAGTTCTTGGTTGGTCATCACCAAATAGCAAATAATATGTTGATCCTGGACCTATGTTGTAACCTCTTTTTCTTGCATTTGATGTAGTAGGTTCCTCCACATTTGTCTGCTGATGAAGTCGTTTCTTTCCTCTCCCTCTTCCTTTTGGTGGCTGTGATGAACTCGCCCCCTCTTCCAAATTTGGCTCTTTTCTTTTAATCTCTTTTCCTCTTCCTCTTGCACTTGCTCTTCCTCTATCTGCTTGTGCAGTAGCTATGCCTCTTCCAGCTTCTCTTCCTCCTCCTCTTCCTCTATCTGCTTGTGCAGTAGCTCTGCCTCTTCCAGCTTATCTTCCTCCTCCTCTTCCTCTTGCACTTGCCCTGCCTCTTGTAGTTAAGCCACCTCTTGGTTGGGCAGTGGTTAGCTTTGTAGGTGACAGTTCTTCTCTTGCAGACACAACAAAAGCATTTTCTTCAGGTAATGGTTGTTGCACTCTTGGTATAGGGAAATGAGCTGCAGCCTGTTAAAACATTGATTGAAATATTGGTATAGGGAAACAGTGATTGAAATATTGGTATAATGGAACATGGAGTTACCTCTTGGCCCATTTGATGCACCATTGATCTCATTTGATGCATTGGATCATTTATAGGGCCAGGAGTGATAGACATTTCTATGCATGATTTTGCTGAAAATGGTTTCCAACATTGATAGTACATGAAACTCTCTAGCCTCAAGAATGTAGTTGTTAAAAATTTCAGAATGATTATTCAGAAGCATGTCACATTTTGGGAAATCATTGAAAAAAGCTTTAATCCATGTATTTGGCTACAATTCCTCCACCCATGCCCAAGCTTCTTCACTGTCCACTTTCATTTTCTCCATATTTCTTTCCCAAGTTGGAATATTTGTAGACCTTGCTACTGCCCATAGATCATTCTTCAGAGTTTGGCCTTTGTGTTTCTTGTGAAAATTCTGGTAAATGTGTCTCACACAATGCCTATGCATATCAGAGGCCTGTAACCTTCCAAGAAACCCCTCTTCATATGACCAATATAATGTGGTCAGATGCTCTTCGGGAACATCATCTGCAGCTTCTTTAATTTGGTTGGTGGTTAGGAAAAATCTTGAGCCAGGATTTGATCTCCTCAACTCCTGCCCATAGTCACATAACAGGGCAAACTGCTCCTTTTCATCCCCATGAATTATGTTCAATACTGCCTTCCTTGCCCTTCCCAACTTAAATCTGTTTGGGCACATATTGAATTTCCTTTGAACTTTGGCTGCAAATGCTTTCAAGCCCAATTTCCGGTTATCTCTGAATACATCAATGAAGATCTGGGTGAGGAAAGGAGCTGTCAGTAATGAAAGATCGAGATGTCGCCTAGAGGGGGGGGGGGGTGAATAGGCAATTACAAACTCTTGCGGATTTGTCTTGTAAGAATGCGAAATTAAACTAATGTTTAGTTTACAAGCACAAACCCTAAATATGCTAAGCTCAACTAAGTGTAACAATGGCAACTAGAGCTAAGCAAGATAGGCACAAGATATATGTAGCACAAGTGATAGCAAGATATATGTACTTCAAGCACGATGGCTATCACAAGGAAAGAGAGCTCCGGTATAGAAATAACCGAGGCACGCGGAGACGAGGATGTATTCCCGTGTTCCCTTGCTTTGCAACAAGGTACGTCACGTTTGGAGGAGTGGAGGTCCCACGAAGGATTCCCCGCGCCACGAAGCTCACCCTATTCTCCAACCACACCCACGAAGGATAATGGCCCTTTCCTTATGGTTAGCTTTTCCTCCGCTCCGAGATGGCAAGCTCCACAACCACTTCACAAGCTCCACGAAGGAGAAGCCCTGGCCTCTTCACAATCTTCTTGAAGAGATCACCGAGCACCAACCGCCAAGCCAACTAGGAGGTCACCCTCCAAGAGTAACAAGCTCACTGCTCTCACTCGAACAAATCGTGGTGGAGAGCTCAACACTATGCAATGATGTAAAGCAAGAACACTAGAGGTGTTCAAATCCTTCACACTCAAATCCCACCAAAGCAACGAATGCTAGGATGAGATTGGAGAGGAAGAACAAGGGGGAAAGTCAACCAAAGACTCCAAGATCTAGATCCCAAGAGATTCCCTCACTTAGAGAAGAAACGGTTTGGTGGAAGTGTAGATCTAGATCTCCTCTCTCAAATCCTCAAATATGAGCAAGAATGATTGGAGGAATCAAGGGGGAGAGCAAGTTCTTCAAATAGCAACAATGGAGGTGAGAGGAAGTGAAGAACTAACTTGGCTCAAGGTGGAAGAAGCCTATTTATAGCTAAGGGGAAAATAGAGCCGTTGGGGGAAAAACAAATGAAAAGGGAAGAAAACGGCCCAAAGGTGCCCAATACTGGCAGCCGGCCGACCGAGTCGGCCGACTAGCCCACTTGGCGCCGGCCCACGACCGGAAGGGGCAGCAGACGGGCGGCGGAGAGCAACGGGCGCGCTGGGAGGTGGGCCGCGGCGCGTAAGGCCCGGGCCGGAGGGAGGTCTCCGCAGGGGGCGCGGGGTCTGGCTGGCCACCGGCTCGTGGATCGACACGGGCCCAAAGGCCACCGGATCAGCCCGATGGCACCGGCCTGTGCCGGCTTTCGGGGTGGGCCGGCCTGTCCGGTCCGGCTGGCTTCTTTCCCTTTTTTTCTTTCTTTTCTTCTTTTCTTTTTCTTTAATAACAATTGCTCCCGAACTCCGAATCGCATGAAACCAAATTTGCTTGGAAGATAACAACAAATGCTATCTAATAGAAAGTGAAAACCCAAGAATCTGTAGGAGGGGATTTTATCATGAATATAAAAGGTAGAACTTTATATCATGAATAACCGGTAAAATCACCCAACAGAAAACGCAATAGAAGATGCATGTGAACTCCGTTGATGAACTTGGGCTTGTTGTAAAGCTAGCAACAAGCTCAAGAACCTCACACCGAGAAATACCAAGAAGCAATAAGAATATGCAACGCATGCAAGGATTGAGCTCCCTAAGACGATGTGATCAAGTTACCCAACCGAAAGCCCCTCTTAATAGTGCGGCTATCTATCCTATAATCCGGTCTCCCAACATCCACCTTGAGACCGGTAAAAGGAAAACCTAGCAAGGTGATACGTCTCCAACGTATCGATAATTTCTGATGTTCCATGCTTGTTTTATGACAATACTTACATGTTTTGCTTGCACTTTATGATGTTTTTATGTGTTTTCCTAACTAACCTATTAACAAGATGCCACATGCCTGTTTCTGCTTTTGGTTCCGAAAGGCTGTTCGGCAATATTCTAATTGGACGAAATCAACGCCAAAGATCTTATTTTTCCTACATCCATCAAGAAGAGCCTGAGGAGAGCCGTGGGCCACTGTAGAGGCGGGTCGCGGCTAGCCCCAGTGCCGCGCCCTATGAGGAGGCCACCCCGTCGCCCTCCCCGCGCCGCCTTCGCCTATTTAACCCTTTCGACCTAAAAACACCGTACCACTTGACGAAACTCCGAAAGACTCCGGCGCCGCCGCCATCGCGAACTCCAATTCGGGGACAAGTCTCCCGCACCCGCCGGACGGGAAGTGCCCCGAAGCCATCTCCATCAACGCCATCGCTCCATCATGCTCCGTGAGTAGTTCCCCCATGGACTACGGGTTCTAGCTGTAGCTAGTTGGTATTCTCTCCCCATGTACTTCAATACAATGATCTCATGAGCTGCCTTACATGATTGAGATCCATCGATGTAATCTGTGTTGTGTTTGTTGGGATCCGATGGATGATACATTATGATTAGTCTATCTACAAAGTTTGTGAAGTTATTGTTGCCGCAATCTTGTTGTGTTTAATGCTTGTCACTAGGGCCCGAGTGGCATGATCTTAGATTTGAGCTCTATAATTATTGCTTAGATTGTATCTACAAGTTGTATGCACATGTCACTGTCCGGAACCAAAGGCCCCGAAGTGACAGAAATCGGGAACCGGAGGGGATGGTGGTGATGTGAGGGACACATGTTTTCACGGAGTGTTAATGCTTTGCTCCGGTGCTCTATTAAAAGGAGTACCTTAATATCCAGGAGATTCCCTTGAGGCCCGGCTGCCACCGGCTGGTAGGACAATAGATGTTGTGCAAGTTTCTCATTGCGAGCACGTACGACTAAATATGGAAAACATGCCTACATGATTAATGAATTGATGTTCTTTCTTAATGCCTTATCAATCCTATCAATTGCCCAACCGTAATTTGTTCACCCAACACTTGTTATTGGAGAGTTGCCACTAGTGTAGATAGCTGGGAACCCCGGTCCATCTTTCATCATCATATACTCGCTCTACATGTCAACTATTTTCTCGGTACCATTGCTCTCATATTACTACTATCGCTGCTGTGTTACTCTTACTATTGCTCTCATATCACCGCTACTTTCACATCACCCCGTTGCTAGTGCTTTTCCAGTGCGCTGAATTGACAACTCGCTGTTAAGGCTTATAAGTATTCTTTACCTCCCCTTGTGTCGAATCAATAAATTTGGGTTTTACTTCCCTCGAAGACTGTTGCGATCCCCTATACTTGTGGGTCATCACAAGGCCATACCTTTGCCTTGCGCATCCCGCTTGATCTTGATGATAACTCTTCAAGCTTCACTCAAGCCGGAATGCCTCACTTGATCATTGTTGCTTCGTGAAGACTCACAAATGCTCCCCATACACTATGATGGGAAAGCTCCATTGATACACATCTTCACTATATCACCAAATGGATGGCAAGCTTCAAGTATGTGATTCACTTGAGATGCTCATCTTGAACTTGCCCAACTCAAACTTGTATCTTCACATACTCACATAAGATAGAGCATGGCTAATATTGAGTTCCACATAAGAACTCCATCTTCATTTCTTCTTCTTGATCATATCACATATATATCTTCATACCGATGATCTTGATGCCAATACACAAGGTATACCTTTATCTTCATGGCATCCATACTTGAATCCAACACATGGAGAACAAGTAGTACCTATGGAATATTCCTTCATATAAACTCAATGAAAACATTAGTCCATAGGGGTTGTCATTGATTACCAAAACCACACATAGGGGCAATATACCCTTACAAGTAACGTCAACTCCCAGTACCTCTCAAAAGTGTGCTCACTGCAATGTTGTCTCACTACAATGGCTCCGTCCCTTTTCTCTTTTGACACCTTGATCATCCAAGGACATCCTTCCTCACAATGAGCATTAAGCCTAGTTGCTTCATTCCTTGTGACAAGGGTGCTCCTCGACAATGCCTCCGATTGGGGCTTAGGGTTGATGGAATCCTGTAGGCTGACGCGAGACAGCGGTTATCAGACAACCGGGGAGAGCAATTTACCCAGGTTCAAGGCCCTCGATGAGGTAACACCCCTACGTCCTGCCTGTCTGATCTTGATTATGTGAATATTGGTTTACAATGGGGTGCCGAAGGTTTCGGCTGTGTTCTCGTCGAAAGGCTAAGTGCTACGATGACCTAGCTTTGGACTTGCGGTGGCTAAAGGTTGCTAAGATTGATTGTGTCCCTCGACAGCCCCTCTCCTGGCCCTTGTATAGGGGGCCAGGTCTCAAGAGATCTGCACGGGTACAACTAGGTTTACAAAAGACTTAGCTCTAAACTTTCCTTGTTTAAGTGATCTTTGTCTTGGTTTTCAAGGAATCTTCTTCGGCACCGACCTAGTGGCCCACCTTGCCTTCGATTGTCTTCATGGGCCTCTAGTTGAGTTAAATGGGATAGGCTAATACCAGTTACCCGAAGGGTAATGCCCACGTCAGTAGTCCCCGAGTGTCTAGCCGAAGATATTTCGGGTAGAGACTAAAGCATGCCTTTGTTGAATGTTCTTCTCTTGATGTTCTTGTCCATCTTGTACCGGTTCGTCTTCTTTTCTGCAAGGCCCCATGCTCCCGATGGGAGTAGCCCCCGAGTCTAGATACGGATGCTTGCAATCCGTGTGTAGACTCAAGTTGTACTACTCGAATGTTTTCTTCTGCCGAAGTTTCTTGCGAATCTTCATAAACCATCCGATAAATTCATACCGAGGCTTGTAAGATTTAACACGTAAAGGATATTGAGTAACGTGCCCAGCTTTGCTGGTTAACTATCGTTGACAAAACAACGTTACCCACACAGAATCAAGTCCCCGGGCATGATCCCGAATGCAAAGTTTTATCGGGTGCGGTCTCCGCGCTCCCGATGGGAGCAGCCCCCGAGTCCGGGCACGGCGCTGTGCACGGTGTAGACTCGAGCTAAACATACTGCTCTTTTCTTCAAATACTTCTTCACGCCCTTGTTCAAAAATTCGAGTTCACTTTTATCGGTGCGCATCCCGCGCTCCCCGATGGGAGAGCCCCGAGTCTAGAGCGGATACTTGCAACCGTGTGTAGACCAAGCTGACCACTCGACGCTCGCTTTCGACTCCTCAATCGAGCTTTATGACGTCAGTGATGACGCAACCACTACCATGGTTTGATTGACAAGACGTGACTCGACGGGCCCACCCTAGTTCTCACGCGGCAGTTTTTAGGAAATGACCAATGCATGTGCATTGACCGAGGTGCTTCCTCGATTTCCGCACATCGTGGGAATCCGGTTCCGTTCTCTGCAGAGCGACACGTGTACGACCAGATCTCATCCACCTCCCACGATAGCTTTAAGGTTACAACCACGATCTCTCAGTGGTCTTGTGGTATAAATAGAGTGCCTTTGCCGTTTTCACTTTTTACGCCTCTGTACTGCTCATCTTCCTCCCAGCCTTTCTCTGCACATCTGTTCCTTTCCTCGAAAGCTCCTGATGCCATGGGCAAGAAGAAGAGCGCCAGCGCCTCAGGCTCCTCCAAGGTCAGCCGTGATTGGGGCGCCTCCACCATCACCAGTCGCGAGGTGAACAAGCTGCGCTCGCTTGGCTTCATCTCTTCATCATCCGATGACGATATTCGTCTTCCAGGTCCTTCCTCTCGCCCAAATCCTCCAAAAGGTTTTACCGTCATGTTTAGCCTTTCTCTTTCGTGGGCTTTTGCTTCCTGCCCACGAATTTCTTCGTTCTCTTCTGTTTTTCTATGGGATCCAGCCTGCAGCTAACCCCAAACTCCATTCTCCATCTTTCCATTTTCATCACCGTTTGCGAGGCTTTCCTTGGCATTGATCCCCACTGGGGTCTTTGGAGGAAAATCTTTTACGTCAAGCGTCATAACGACAACAATGGCCCCCCGTTATTGGCGGCATTGGTTTTGTTGTTAGAAAAGAGGTTGATTATCTCAACTTCCCAATGAAAGAATCTGTCCAGGGCTGGCGCCACAAATGGTTTTACCTGCGAGACACTCCAGTGCCTGGGCGGCGTTCCAACCTTCCTCCCTTCAAGGATGTCTTAGTGGCTCAGCCGAAGAAATCTTGGCGAAACGCCCTGTCTCCCGAAGAAAGTTTAGCTGACAAGCTGTTCGAGCAAGTTGTTGACTTGAAGAACGCGGGTGGCTTGACGATGTGCGGTACTGAAGTAGTTTCAGTGTTCCTGAAACGTCGGGTGCAGCCACTAATGTCCCGCCCCCACCAGCTGTGGATGTACACTGGAGAAGGCGACAAGTTGAAAGTAAGCTCGTCGACCTGATGAGCTTCACGACGGCACGTCGGCTCTACTCACTCACAAAGATGAGGGACACTATTGCCCCGACTTCGGCCCGCTCTCCATACGATTTATCACACCTTCCAACCGAGGTAATCCTTACTGCATTTGCTTCCATTGCTAACAGCTTGTTACTCTCCAACTTTCCACTGATTTTATTTCGTCAACAGGCTTCTACCGTGGTCCGATGTTATCCTCCCACACCCGAAAGTGGTGTGGAGCCAGAGGATGATGACGATTCCGAAGAGACCGAGGACGCTCAACATGCCCTTGAGGACAGTGATGTCCAAGAGGAAGAAGCCCCCGAGGATGATGTCTTCATCAGGAGCAGGCGACGCAGGAGGATAAATGATGACTTAATCACGACGGCTGAATCGAGTCCTAGCGGACAAGATAATGATGCCGATGAAACTGCTTCGCCTCCCCCTGCCCCGAAAAATTCGGCAAGCCTCTTTGTCGACGAAGACGACTTAGGCCTGTGAGTAATCGCTTCTTCTTCATAACTTGCTTCCTTTATCCTCTATGATTAACATTATTGTTTTGCTAACAGCTTTGACGATGAGGTTCCTCTCGCAAAGAGGGCTAAGTTTTCTTCTGGAAGACTCGAGTCAGGCAAGGAGTCAAATCCTTCGCATGCTAAACGAAAACCGCCCACAAGGACGACTGTGGAGAAGATCCCAGTATCGAAGGTCATCCCTTCTGGCGAAATCTCCACTCCACCAGCTGCTCGCGATCATGTAAGTAATTTATCCAGCTTGGTTTCTTTCTTTTTCATGATGGATTTTAACATTCGACTGAAATTTCTTGGCTTTTGCTCTGCAGCCAATTTATGCCACAGCTTGACGCTGTGCGCATTTTGCCGACCAATTCACTCGCCTGAGTCTGAAAATGCTCAACTTCTAAGACCATTAAGACTTCGGCCGATCAAGTTCGAAGCCAACGTGCTTGCTACCAATGCCCGTAATGAAAACACTTGTGAAGGATGAGCTGAGGAAGTTGAAGCAAAAGATGAAGGATGAGCAAGATGCTAGACGTAAGGCAGCAGCTGTTGCTGATGAAAAAGAAGGCGTCCTCCGTGAATCCATTGCGAACTTAATGAGTAAGTTCTTTCAGATACGTTTGTGTTCAATACTTTTCCCTTCAAGCTGCTTATCCATCTCTTCAGCGCCTCGATATAAACATCAATCGAGCCCGCAAGCTTTCGGAAGACTCTATGTTCCATGCCCCGTCACTTGCCGCGAATCCAATGTCCAAGTTCTTGGACTTCTGCAAAGACTAAGGGACCTGTCGAGGCTGTACTCGATGATTTTCCCAAAGATGAAGCAAGTCAAGACCCTCAGCGAGATGGCAGAGAGCTCTCATCGACCCTTCCGAACCGGGAGGTACTAAGCTGCTCGTTTATTTGGGGCGTACTTTACTTTCCAAATTGCTGATGGGTCATGGGTTGGGCTCTGAACTAGAAAGGTTTTCTGAGGCATTGCCTGTAGATGATAATGGTCACCTGATCAACCTTGAGCCTTTCAAATAGTCAGCAGTAACATGCGCCAATCAACTCCTCAAGCTGGTTGACGAGGCGAAGACCAAGACTGCACCCGAAGCTGCTCCTGGATCATCATCAGTCGCTCCTTAAATGATGTCTTGTTGTAACTAAGGCCCGATACAATTTTAGCTTAGCCCTGTTTTACTTTTGGCTCGTTGCCAGCATCAACAACCCCTTTTGATTGTAATATGCATGCTTCAATGCTCCCGATGGGAGTTTTTACTAATGTTGTTCTGAACTACGACTTATGCTGCAGATTTCTTCGCCTTCTTCTTACGTTGATCCTTCTTTGAATCCTTCGGCTAGCGATGAATCCGACTTGGTTCATCGTTTACGCGATCAAATATCCCGACTGAATAAGGACATAACCAACCTTCATGCGATGGCAGCGTTGATAAAAAGAAAAGGTGAAATTGCAACTGCAGTTGAACAGCACGCTCTTGATCGTCTCCGCGTTGCTACTGAGAGCCTGAGCTGTAAGTGTCCGTCCATCCGTTGATATTTATCGGAACTCAAATGGTTTGTAACTGATCCTTGCCTTTCGACAGTCGCAGCTCCCGACGCGTCAGAAGAAAATAGAAGGATCCATGAGAAGATTGAAGCAATGACCGACGCCGCTCACCCAAAGCATGAACTGTGGTCCCATCGACCAAAGGCCGTTATCGTGGCCAAGTTTGAACATCGAGCGGAGAAGGTGCATTATTATATCGACAAATTCCATGATCATCTCTCGATTGTTTGGAGAACCTTGTTTCCTTTAGATCACGCACCCGAAACATTGTCTGCTTTGTTCACCCGATTCAAGACTCCAGAAAGGATTCATCTGCTGGTGCGGAAGGAACTCCTGGCTGGTGCCGAACTCGCTTTTGCTTCAGTTTTGGCGTGCCACCCGACCTTAGATTTGGAGGCCATAGCAAATACTAACAAGAGTTTGAGCCAATACTATGATGTTGTTAGAAATCCTGCGTACGTTGTCATCTCTCTGATGGAAACAGGCGTCGAGAGAGATCTGAAGGCCCGGGAGGAGCAAGAAAACCTGCCATAAGATTAAGCATATATATGTATGTAATGACCTTGTTTTCACAAGGGGTAATTTCAAATGTACGTTGATGCATGTTTTATGCATCTGATAGTTTTTGGGTGAATTTGTTAATTCAGTTGATAATTGTTTTGTCGAGGGGGGCCGAGTGATCAAGTCAGCCTTCTCACCCGACGACTCCGTTATATTTGTAATTTTATTACGGAGTCGATGCGTAAGTTTTATAGGAGCGACACCCGTCGAGTGACCGAGTGATTTAGACGCCTGACTTCGTCGCTCGGTGCACCGACTTGAGTCTTGTTTTTATGGTAATGCGTCCATCGTTTGCAGCGCTCGCGTATTTTCTCGAGGCTTAGATAGGGCGTCGTGTGTCATTAATCTTAGCTCCCGATGGAAGTATTTAATCAATGACACTGTAAACTTATCTCTGGCCAACGCCCCTGATAGGAGTAAGAGCCAATAAGACGAGCCCCAACGCGGTGTTCGGATAATGAGGCCTGGAACAACAAAAGTAGGAGACTTGATCAAAAAATTGTATTCATAATATAAATCGAGCTTAAGAGCTGCCGAATAACAAGGAAAAATGATTGTATCCTATGTGTAGAATCGTCGCAAATGTGCAACGTTCCAGGGATTTTCGACGTCTTGACCCGAAGCTGGATTCTTGAGGCGATATGCTCCTCCTGGTATCACCTTAGTGACGATAAACAGCCCTTCCCACGGGGATTCCAGCTTCAAAGGTCTCTCTTGCTTTAATCGTAGTACCATATCGCCGACGCTGAAGCTTCGGTCGACTCGTTCTGGTGGTAATTTTGTAACGCCCATTGATTCGTTGTTCTTGCCAAGGCAATGTCCCGAGCTTCGTCGAGGAGGTCAACAACATCTTGCAACGCGTTGTTGGAAGTGGCTTCCGTGTATGCAGTGACTCGAGGTGCTTCAAACCGAATGTCGGCGGTAAAACTGCTTCGCTCCGTATACCAGGAAGAACGGAGTGTACCGGAAATGACCTATTGGTGTAGTACGCAAGCTCCGTATCACGGAAGGCAATTCTTCGACCCAGTTCCAGCTGCGCGTAAGGCGGCTTTTGAGGCCGTCCTCTATCAGACGTTAATCCCCGACTTGGCCGTTGGTTTGGGGATGTGCCACCGATGCAATTTTACCTGATGCCACCATCATCGCATCTCCGAAACTTTTGGAGTCAAATTAGTTCCGTTGTCCGTGACGATACCGTGAGGCATGCCAAAGCGATGTGTTATTCCTCTCGAGAATTGCTGCGGCTTTCTGGTTTCGAACAGGTACGACCTCAATCCATTTGGTGAATTTGTCAACTGCAACGAGGAGATATGTGTGTCCTCCAGGCGATGACCTTGGCAATGGTCCAACTTGGTCGAGTCCCCATTGAGCAAAGGGCCATGCCAGGGGTATCGTCATTAGATCTATTGCGGGAGCATGCGGTTTTGGTGCAAATCGCTGACAAGCTGACACGTCTCCAACGATGTATACCTTGTTCCATGCTAGTTTTATGACAATACTCATGTTGTTCATAATATGATGCTTTATGCATTTTCCGCACTAACCTATTAACAAGATGCCGAAGCGCTAGTTCCTCGTTTTCCGTGTTTTTGTTTCGAAATTTGCATGAAATATTCTTGAATTGACGAAACAAAAGCCCACTGGCCTTATTTTGCACGGAGCTTCTCAGGGTCCCAAGAGGAGATTTTGAGGGGCGACGAGGTGGCCACCCCATAGGGCGGTGCGTCCCCTCCGCTCGCGCGCCATATGGTGTGGGCCCCCGGCGTCTTCGCTCGCTCTTCGCTATATTCTCTCCGTCGCGAAAACCGTAGCACGAGAGCCACGATGCGAAAGTTCCAGACGCCGTCGCCAAATCCCATCTCTTGGGATTTAGGAGATTGCCTCTCGGCACCGCCGGAGAGGGGAATCATCACCGGAGGGCTCTACATCACCATGCCCTCGTCCTGGACTGATGCGTGAGTAGTTCATCCTTGGACTATGGGTCCAGCGAGGCTAGATGGTTGTCTTCTTCTTGTGCTATCATGTTTAGATGAGCTGCCTATCATGATCAGGATCATCTATTTGTAATGCTACATGTTGTGTTTGTTGGGATCCGATGGATATTGAATACTATGTCAAGTTGATTATTGATCTATCATATGTGTTGTTTATGTTCTTGCATGCTCTCCGTTGCTAGTAGAGGCTCGCCAAGTTGATACTTGTGACTCAAGCCGGAGTATTTATGCCGATAATGGGTTCATGCCTATTGAATCTGGGACAAGGTACAAAGTTCTAAGGTTGTGGATGTGTTGCCACTAGGGATAAAACATCGATGCTTTGTCTAAGGATAGTTGTGTTTATTACATTACACACCATACTTAATGCAATTGTCTCTGTTTGCAACTTAATACTGAGGGGGTGCGGATGCTAACCAAGGTGGACTTTTTAGGCATAGATGCATGTGGATGGCGGTCTATGTTCTTGTCGTAATGACCTAATTAAATCTCATAGTAGTCATCATGATATGTATGTGCATCTCTATTCTCTCAATTGCCCAACCGTAATTTGTTCACCCAACATGCTATTTATCTTATTGGAGATACACCACTAGTGAACCGTGGACCCCGGTCCTATTTTTTACATCTGAAATACAATCACCACAATCTCTGCTCTTGTTCTTCGCAAACAAACATCATTCTCCACACCATACGTTTTATCCTTTGTTTTCAGCAAGCCTGAGATTGACAACCTCACTTAAGTTGGGACAAAGTATTTTGATTGTGTTGTGCAAGTTCCACGTTGGCGCCGGAATCCCCGGTGTTGCGCCACTACACTCCTCCCCCAACAACCTTCACGTGGCCTTCATCTCCTACCGGTTCGATAACCTGGTTTCTTTATGAGGAAAACTTATCGCGTGCGCATCACACCTTCCTCTGGGGTTCCCAACGGACGTGTGCATTACGCGCCATCAAGACTGTTTTTCGGCGCCGTTGCCGGGGAGATCAAGACACGCTGCAAGGGGAGTTCTTTGTCGTAATGCCCTAATTAAATCTCATAGTAGTCATCATGATATGTATGGGCATCTCTATTCTGTCAATTGTCCAACTGTAATTTGTTCACCCAACATGCTATTTATCTTATTGGAGACACCACTAGTGAACCTGTGGGACCCCTGGTCCATTCTTTTACATCTCAAATACACCCACTGCAATCTGGTCTCTGTTGTTCTTCAAACAAACATCATTCTCCACACCATACGTTTAATCCTTTGTTTTCAGCAAGCCGGTGAGATTGACAACCTCACCGTTAAGTTGGGGCAAAGTATTTTAATTGTGTTGTGTAGGTTCCACGTTGGCGTCCTGGTGTTGCGCCGCACTACACCCTCCACCAACAACCTTCACGTGGCCTTCATCTCCTACTGTTCATTAACCTTGGTTTCTTTCTGAGGGAAAACTTACTGATGTGTGATAACCCACAAGTATAGGGGATCAGCACTTTCTGAGGAAGTAAACCCAAATTTATTGATTCACAATAAGCAGGTAAAGAATACTTATAAGCCTTAACAATTGAGTTGTCAATTCATCCGCACTGAAAAGCACTATAATGTGGGTGATGTGAAGCAGCAGGTAATATGGGAGCAATAGTAACAAGAATACAGTATGCAGAATAGTAATATGAGAGCAATGGCACCAGCAAATAGTTGATACTACTTCCAATGACATGTAGAACGAGTATATGATGATGCGAGATGGACCGGGTTCCCAGCTATCTACACTAGTGGTAACTCTCTAATAACAAGTGTTGAGTGAACAAATTATAGTTGGGCAATTGATAGGATTGAAATAGCATTAAGACAGAACATCAAGATTATTAATCATGTAGGCATGTTTTCCATATATAGTCATACGTGCTCGCAATGAGAAACTTGTACAACATCTTTTGTCCTACCACCCGGTGGCAGCCGGGCCTCTAGGGAATCTACTGGAAATTAAGGTACTCCTTTTTAATAGAGCACCGGAGCAAAGCATTAACACTCCGTGAAAAACATGTGGATCCTCATACCTACGCTTCCCTGTCAATCTGGGGCCTCGGGTTCCGGATATAGACATGTGCAAACAACTTGTAGATACAATCTAAGCAATAAGTATAGAGCTTAAATCTTAAGATCATGCCACTCGGGCCCTAGTGACAAGCATTAAACACAACAAGATTGCAGAATAATAACTTCACAAACTTTATAGATAGACTAATCATAATGTAACAATCCACCGATCCCAACAAAACACAACACCGATTACATCGTATGAATCTCAATCATGTAAGGAAGCTCATGAGATCATTGTATTGAAGACATGGGGGGAGAGAATACCAACTAGCCACAGCTAGAATCCGTAGTCCATGGGGGAACTATTCACGGAGCATGGGAACTACTCACGGAGCGTCGATGGAGATGGCTTCCGGGGCACTTCCCGTCCCGGCGGCGTGCCGGAACAAGAGATTCTGTCCTCCGAATTGGAGCTCGCCACGATGCGCCCGGAGTCTTTCTCTCGAGCTCGTCAAGTGGTATCGCGTTTTTAGGTCGAAAGGGGTTTTATAGGCGAAGAGGCGACGCAGGAGGGGCAGGGGCCCCTCACCATAGGCCGGGCGCGGCCAGGCCTCGGGGCCGCGCGCCTTATGGTCTGGGGGCCCCAGGCCTTCCCTCCGACTCTCCTTCGGTGTGTTCGGATGCTTCCGGGAAAAATAAGGTATTGGTCTTCGTTGCCGACCCGAGAATATTATCTCGAACAGCCTGGAACTAAACAACAGAAAACAGAACTGCTTTGGCATCTTGTTAATAGGTTAGTTCCGGAAACGCATAAAACATTATAAAGTGTGAGCAAAACATGTAGGTATTGTCATAAAACAAGCATCCCAAAGCTTAGTTCTTCTGGCCCCCTCGAGTAGGTAAACGATAAAAAAAAGAATAATTTGAAGTGACATGTCACCAACATAATCTAATCATACTATTGCAAAGCATGAGATGAATGAAGTAATCAATGACAATGATCTATAGTTGCCAACAAATAGATAACATATAGCAAAACTTTTCAGAATAGTACTTTCAAGACAAGCATCAAAAGTCTTGCATAAGAGTTAACTCATACAATAAATTCAAAGTAAAGGTATCAAAGCAAACTTGCGCGTATGTACACGTCCGTTGGGAACCCCAATGTAGGATAACGCACAAGTTTCTCTCAGTATGAAACTAAGGTTATCGAACCAGTAGGAGCCAAGAAGCACGGAAGGTTGTTGGTGGAGGAATGTAGTGCGGCGCAACACCAAGAAATTTGCTTGATGCGTGCAACCTGCACAACACAATCTAAGTACTTTGCCCCAACGTAATGTAATCAACTTAATCTCACCGCTTGCTGAAAACAAAGGATTAAGCGTATCGAGTGGAAGATGGTGTTTGTTTGCAAAGAAAAGTAAAAACAGTAGAATGTATTCAGATGTAAAAGAATGGACCGGGGTCCACACAGTTCACTAGAGGTGTCTCTCCAATAAGATAACTAACATGTTGGGTGAACAAATTACATGCGGGCAATTGACAAATAAAGATTCAATACATATCAATGATGATTACTATGTGATTTAATCAGGCATTACGACAAAGTACATAGACCGCTATCCACATGTGCATCTATGCCTAAATAATCCACCTTCAGGTTATCATCCGAACCCCTTCCAGTATTAAGTTGTAAACAACAGCAATTGCATTAAGTATGGTGCGTAATGTAATCAACACAAATATCCTTAGACAAAGCATCAATGTTTTATCCCTAGTAGCAACAGCACATCCACAACCTTAGAACTTCTGTCACTGTCCCACATTCAATGGAGGCATGAACCCACTATCGAGCATAGTTACCCCCTCTTGGAGTTACAAGTATCAACTTGGCCAGAGCCTCTACTAGCAACGCAGAGCATGCAAGAACATAAACAACACATATATGATAGATTGATAATCAACTTAACATAATATTCTATATTCATCGGATCGCGCCAAACACAACATGTAGCATTACAAATAGATGATCTTGATCATGTTAGTGCTCACAAGATCTAAACAATGATAGCACAAGAGGAGAAGACACCATCTAGCTACCGCTATGGACCAATTAGTCCAAGGATGAACTACTCTCACGCATCAATCCGCAGGCGGGCATGATGATGTAGAGCCCCTCCTGATACCCATGGCATTCTCGTGTTGGTCATGCTTTGCCCTAGGGGAGAGCTTTAGTCAACCTGGACCGCTACATTCAGATCACTGTGTACTTTGCAAATCTTTACTTCTCCATCTTCGATGTACTCGCGAATCGAGTGGTAACGCAGCCTTGATATGCTTCAGCCTCTTGTGTGACCTGGGCTTGTATTTGCGATGGCACCCATGTTATCAAAGATGACAAATGGGTCCAATGCACTAGGAACCACACCGAGCATACAATGAACCTCTTCATCCATACCGCTTCCTATGAAGCAGCCTTCGAAGCCGCTATGTATTCCGATTCGTTGAGGATTTCGCCACCGTGCAATGCTTCGAGCTCCACCTTACTGCAAGACCATTCAATATAAACACGTACCTATGATTGTGACTTAGAGTCATCGGGATAAGTGTTCCAACTTGCATCGGTGTAACTTGTTACAACGAGCTCTTTGGTCACCTCCATAACAAAGAAACATATCCTTAGTTCTTTTCAAGTACTTCGTGATATTCTTGACCG
>JAUUTY010001781.1:0-20000 GCA_030979885.1 Lolium multiflorum
AATGATAGCTACTTTGTTGAATTTGCTCCCACTACAACTAATAAAATTGATTATGCTTATGTGGAGAGTAATAATTTTGTGCATGAGACTCATGATAAGAATGCTTTATGTGATAGTTATATTGTTGAGTTTGCTCATGTTGCTACTGAAAGTTATTATGAGAGAGGGAAACATGGTTATAGGCATCTTAATAATATTATGTTTCCCCTCTTTATGTTGAGAATCTTGAAGTTACTCGTGTTTTATCCTCTTATGCTTGTCACTTTGTTCTTCATGAATTCATTTGTGTACAAGATTCCTCTGCATAGGAAGCATGTTAGGCTTAAACGTGTTTTGAATTTGCCTCTTGAAGCTCTCTTTTGCTTCAAATACTATTTCTTGCGGGTGCATCACCAAAACTGCTAAGCCCATCTTAATGGCTATAAAGAAAGAACTTCTTGGGAGATAACCCATGTGTTTATTTTACTACAGCAATTTTTGTTTTGTTGAGTCTTGGAAGTTGTTTACTACTGTAGCAACCTCTCCTTATCAAGTTTTTGTGCCAAGTAAAGTTTCTATGTTAAAGTTGATGTTATATTTGGGATCGCTGCGCAGAAACAGCATTGCTGTCTGTCACGAATCTGGGCACAAGTCTCTGTAGAAAATTCTAAAAAATCTGCCAATTTACGAGCGTGATCCTCAGATATGTACGCAACTTTCATTAGTTTTGAGTTTTTCCGTTTGAGCAAGTCTGGTGCCATTTTAAAATTCGTCTTTACGGACTGTTCTGTTTTTGACAGATTCTGCCTTTTATTTCGCATTGCCGCTTTTGTTAAGTTGAATGAGTTTCTTTGTTCCATTAACTTTCAGAAGTTTTGTGCAATGTCCAGAAGTGTTAAGAATGATTGTGTCACCTCTGAACATGTGAATTTTTGATTATGCACTAACCCTCTAATGAGTTTGCTTGAAGTTTGGTGTGGCAGAAGTTTTCAAGGGTCAATAGAAGAGGGTGATATAATGTGATCGAGAAGAGTGAAAGGTCTAAGCTTGGGGATGCCCCGGTGGTTCATCCCTGCATATTTCAAGAAGACTCAAGCATCTAAGCTTGGGGATGCCCAAGGCATCCCCTTCTTCATCGACAAAGTATCAGGTTCCTTCTCTTGAAACTATATTTTTATGGGATTTCTATTTTCGTGCCCCTGCTTCGTTAGTTGTACTCAGTTTTCCCCAGCTCGTTAGTTTTTCCTCAGTTTTCCCCTCCCTCTAGTTTGAAACCCATCGAAGACGCGGGTTGCCGTCAGGTCAGAGGCCTTACCGTTACCGTGAGGTCAGTTCCTCGCTGACCGTCTCGTGCTGACGGGTGGATCCATCTACCGCTGACGCGTGGGCCGTTTTATTTACTGATTGTATACGCGGTGCTGCCAATGACAAATGGGGCCGCTCTATGGGGCTGCCGCAGCCAATGACCAGTGGGTCGTCTATTTATTTATAGTAAATTATATATTGCCGCTCTGTGGGGCCTCCGCAGTCAATGACCGCTGTGGTCGTCTATTTTATTTAGAGAATATAATATAGAGCCGCTCTGTAGGGGCCGCCTCAGCCCATGGCAGGTGACTATTTTCGCAGCTTAATCTAAAGTGACTTTTATGCTAAACATTGTGCATCCCGGCGTTGACCTAGCAGTGGCGGCGAGGATGTGGTGCTCGAATAATAGTGGAAATGCGATATTATTTTTTACATGCATAATATATAGAAAATAGCTAGATCTCTAAATCGATGCATATGAAGCTACATATATATTCTTGGTCATGATCCCCTTAATTATCTAAAGGGGATGGATGCATGGCTTCACGTCGTCGTCGCTTTCATCATCAGTATCTTCGTCGTCTGAGTAGTAGTACCTCCTGCACATTGTTCCGTCAAACACCTTCACTGTGAGCACATCATCGCCTTCATATTTGAAGTGTACGAACCAGCCGAAATCCACACCGTGCGCGATGGCGAATTTCTCCCAGCCCTTGTCGAGGTACATCCGGCCTTGTCCGTCAAATAGGACCTCCACGGTCCAGAGACGAGGACCGCAGTCAGCTGCTCGCAGATACACCTTAGCTGGCTCCTTGCCGTCAAGATAGTCCGCAAATTTTTTTGGGAGTTCCTGCAAAGAGATCGAGCGCCGATCGTTTGAAATTAGGGAACCCTTGAAATTAAAGGTTTTTTAGAACATGCCCATAATTAATCACATGCATCATATATGTGGGAACGCGTACGTACCTTCTTGACCAAAGGGTCTTCATAGACGACGATGAAGAACTCCTCTATGATCAATGGCAGTGTTGACGGTGGTGGTGGCAATGATGATGATCCACTTCCCATTCCCCTTCCCCTTCCCCTTCCCCTTCCCCTTCCCCTTCCGGTCCGCGTCCGAGACGTGGAAGCCATGGCAATGGATAAAGTGTATGTGAACGAAGAAGAGAGAGGCAGAACCTATTGACACAAGGGATGGCCGTGTGGGTGTTTATAAGGGAGAGATGACCGTTGTAGGGGTTTACACAATAAAATAAGGAGGAGATGACCGTTGTGGGGGTTTATACACAATAAATTAATTAAGGAGGAGACGACCGTTGTGGGGGTATATATCTCAACAAAAAAAGTAATGCGGACTATGTTGACTAGTTTATCATTTTACGGTGAAAAGTAATGCCTAAGACTACTCATAGTGGGAGTAACTTGGGTAGTAACATAGAGCTATGTTACCATAACATCACATTTTCCAAGATTAGATGAGTCTACAACCTAATTAATATGGCTTTGCATGACACTACACATATGTTACTTCCCACTATGAAGGTAGTAACATAGAGTAGTAACATGTGCATGTTACTACTCTATGTTACTCTCCACTATGACTAGTCTAAAAGAAAAGTAATGGCTACGAGAAATCGGTGATGGTTTATCGTTTTTTGCGTGAAAAGTAATGGCTACAAGAAATCGGTGATGGTTTATCGTTTTTTGCGTGAAAAGTAATGGGTACAAGAAATGGGTGATGGTGTATCATTTTTTGCGTCATAAGTAATGGGTCCAAGAAATGGGTGATGGTGTATCATTTTTTGCGTCATAAGTAATGGGTCCAAGAAATGGGTGATGGTGTATCATATTTTTGCGTGATAAGTAATGGCTACAACAAAATCGGTGATGGTTTATCGTTTTTTGCGTTGAAAGTAATGGCTACAAGAAATGGGTGATGGTGTATCATTTTTTGCGTGAAAAGTAATGGCTACAACAAAATCGGTGATGGTTATCATTTTTTGCGTGAAAAGTAATGCATGGCTACAAGAAATGGGTGATGGTGTATCATTGTTTGCGTGAAAAGTAATGGCTACAACAAATCGGTGATGGTTTATCATTTTTTGCGTGAAAAGTAATGCCTAAAAAGAGTTTATAATTTAGCTCGTGAAAAATAATGCAGAAAACCAAACTTTAGCGTACTAGGTAACCGCCCTTTCGCATACATAGAGTGTGGAAGCTAACCGACGAGAGAGAGAGAGAGGGTGGTGGCCCCGACCAGAGAGAGAGATAGGGGTTATCCTGCCCGTTAGATCATACGATCAACGGTCGGCGGGCATGATCCGCGTGACATGGGCTAGACCAATCAGGGCAATGTTGGGCGTCTGTGAGAGTTTGTGAAGGGAGAGGGCAAAACTGAGTAGTATCAAGAAACCAAGGGCAAGTGAGTAGTAAACAGACTAAGGGATTCAAATATGAGATTTAAAAAATGGAAAATGCGTGTTTTGTACAATGAAACCCATCTTGGCCTACCTCAAACTATTTGCAATACCAATATACATCAGTGTGAGAATTGTGGCCTCATTTAGACAAAGTATGTTTTGGGGAAAGCTGTTTTGGGTAGGGCTTATTATGGAAAACCATGCACCTTCATAGCTACTAGGTGATTTGAGAAGTGGCAATTTGTGGTGAAACTTGATTTATCTATGATTTATCTATGATTTGAGAAGTGGCAATTTGTGGTAAAGACTCCATGAGTAAGTGCCACTCTTTTTCGGATTTTTTTGCACATTAAATAACTCATTTAACTAGTTAATCCCATTTGTTGACTCTCTGTTGACCAGCCACTTGAGGGTAAAACTGAGTATATTGCACTAGCCAGTATTAGCACTCGAGGAGAAAACTGAGCACACAAAAAATGCTAGTATATGACTCGAGGGTATACCTGAGTATATCTAAATTTCCAGGGTTAGACTCGAGGACGCGTGTTGCGGTGCAGAAGTGGAAGACGTGCCATTGTTGACGCGTGTCGCGGTGCAGACGTGCAAATAGTGGACGCGTAGGACGCGGGTCGCATTTAGGACGCGTAAGCCCCTCCCTCCCTCCCTCTGCACACAGTCGTCTCATTCTCGCTCACGCACGAAACCACCCCTCTCACGTCCCATCAACTTCTCCAAATCGAAAAAACCCCAACCGCCGTACGCACGCTACCCTGCCGGCGATGGAGAAGAAGAATGCGCCGGCGGCCGTCGCCTCCGAGCTCCGAGCCCGTCGCCTCCGCGCCCGTCGCCGCCGAGCCAGTCGCCGCCGAGCCCGTCGCCGCCGAGCCAGTCGCCGCCGAGCCCGTCGCCGCCGAGCCAGTCGCCGCCGAGCGCGTCGCCTCCGAGGGCGGCGCATCCAAGCGCGGCTCCTCCGTGAACTGGGCCTCTCTCTCGGCTGATGGACCACTTCACCAGATCGGCGAATGCTTGCTGGCGAACGAGGAGTACGCCGACACGTACTCTGCCATGAGGCAAGTCTGTAGAAATTGGCGCTCAGGTTTGCCTGAGCCCGACGTGCACCTGGACGAATGGATCATGCTAGACCACGCCCTTCCACACGTCGCTGAGTTCACCTTCCTCCAACTCGGCACATCACGCTACGTCACCATAGATCTATCGGAAGTTCATACAAGGTTCAACTTCCTCCATATCTACCTCTTTATTTTCAATCTTAAACATCTTAGTGCTGAATGTTATCGTGCTTGCCCAGATACTACTTCGTCGGATTTTGCCGTGGCGTCATCGTGCTTGCCCAGAAGAACCCGCCGCACAAGATACGGCTTCTGAACCCACTCACAAAGAAATACACTATGTTTGAGGCGCAGATGCCATCTATTTTCCTGAAATCAGTCGCTGTGATCAAATCCCCGACTATGGTCTTCGTTACCGCACATTACCCGTCGGAAATTGGTTGGGTCGATGAGAGCACTCCAACTAAGGATATAGATAAAGATTGGGAAAACAGATTTTCGATGAAGAACCATTGTCTGCGTTGCATTACACCGTTCAATGGTGAACTGTATGCACTAGCTGTGGACAATTTAGAGCACGGAAGAATAGTGTGCACCAATGTACAGTTGCAGCAGCGCACGAGCACTGTCAAGATGGAGACACTAATTTCATTTCCAGAACTTGGACATCAGAAGTTCTACCTCGTGAAGTCGGATGGTGATCTGCTGCTTGTGTTGTTGGTCAGCGTGGCTTTGGCGGGCAGACCATTGGTGTACCGTGTGGACACTCAGAGCCGCTCTCTCCATCCGGTCAGTAACATTGGCATTAATGCCTTCTTCGTGAATTATATCCGGTGTATCTCCGTCGACACCAGAGTGTACCCGACACTTCGACCTGGCTGCATCTACTACACGGATTTGGGTTATATCAGAGAGTACTCTCATGATACAAAGGCCTGGGAGGAGTGGCCAGAACGTGTGGATAGAATAGGAAACTACGGTATGAGAAATGAACACAAGCCATACCGTTTGGAGGATGTATTGGCCGCACACTGCAGACGGAGGGAGTTCAATCAATATTTCCTTGGGGTAATGCACGGCTGGCGCAACGACGAAATATATGAGGAGGACTGAAGAACAAATTCATTCATCCTAATCTTCTTGTTGTCCATACATTGCGTGCGTCTTGTATATTACAACGTTATTGGCTGCTTTTGGCTGCTGTATGCAGTTTCCCTATGTATTATACTTAGCTTTCTGATTATGCAGTTGTCAATTTATCATATACTAGCTTCTACATTTGGTACTAGATTTGCTGCCATATTGGGCAAAAAACGAGGGCCAAAAGGCATAAATAACCCCAGAGATTTGCTACTAGATTTGCTGCCATATTGAAGAAAGACAGAAATAGAAGCTTCTCTAGATTTGATACTAATTTGGTGAAAAAGACAGAGAGAGAAAGAGGGGAAAAGGTGCTCTTAAAAATGCCAATTTGGGCCGAGAGAGACAAAACCCAGCTCCTGCTCACGTGCAACCAAACGCTTCTCGTCCTGTCCCACGCGGTCCCTTTCTACCAGCCCCACGCGACGCGGCCCCACACGTCGCGGCCCCACAGACGACGCGGCGCAACACGCCAGCACAGAACGTCCAAATAAACGGATTCCTTCCGTCTGAGCTCGTTCTGCGGGTTTCAAACTAGAGGGAGGGGAAAACTGAGGAAAAACTAAGGGGCTGGGGAAAACTGAGTACAACTAACGACCCGAGGGCACGAAAATAGAAATCCCTATTTTTATTCGGTCACATCTTATGTACTTTACTTGGAGCGTCTGTGTGTGCTTTTATTTTTGTTTTGTTATCTTAGTTCTCTGAATAAGTTCATCCTTGTGTGGGAGAGAGACACGCTCCGCTGGTTCGTATGAACACATGTGTTCTTAGCTTTTAATTTTCATGGCGAAGGTTGAAACTGCTTCGTTAATTGTTATATGGTTGGAAACGGGAAATGCTACATGTAGTAATTGGTATAATGTCTTGAATAATGTGATACTTGGCAATTGTTGTGCTCATATAGATCTTGTTTAAGCTCTTGCATCATGTACCTTGTACCCATTAATGAATAATTACATAGAGCTTGTTAAAATTTGGTTTGCATGATTGGTCTCTCTAAGTCTAGATATTTTCTGGTTGAGGTGTTTGAACAACAAGGAGACGATGTAAAGTCTTATAATGCTTACAATATGTTTATATGTGAGTCTTGCTGCACCATTTTATACTTGAGTTTGCTTCAAATAACCTTGCTAGCCTAAACCTTGTATAGAGAGGGAATACTTCTCATGCATCCAAATACTTGAGCCAATATTCATGCCATTTGTGTCCACCATACCTACCTACTACATGGTATTTCTCCGCCATTCCAAAGTAAATTGCTTGAGTGCTACCTTTAAACAATTCAAAAGTTATTACCTCTTATTTGTGTCAATGTTTAATAGCTCATGAGGAAGTATGTGGTGTTTATCTTTCAATCTTGTTGGGCAACTTTCACCAATGGACTAGTGGCTTCATCCGCTTATCCAATAATTTTGCAAAAAGAGCTGGCAATGGGATTCCCAGTCCCAAATTAATTAACAAAAATAGACACTCCTCCATGGTATGTGATTGTTGGACGGCACCCGAAGGATTCGGTTAGCCATGGCTTGAGAAAGCAAAGGTGGGGAGGAGTGTCATCATAATAAAACTAAAATAAAAAGGCACTCCTTCATGGTATGAGATTGTTGGCAGGCACCCGAGGATTCGGTTAGCCATGGTTTGTGAAAGAAAGGTTGGAAGGAGTGCCACCCAAAAATAAAATAAAATGGGAGCCGCTCTTTGAAGGTTTGTCTGGCAAGGGGGTTAGAGTACCCGCTACCATTCGTTGACAACAACAAACACCTCTCAAAACTTTACTTTTATACTCTCTATATGTTTTCAAAATCAAAGCTCTAGCACAAATATAGCAATCGATGCTTTCCTCTTTGAAGGGCCATTCTTTTACTTTATTGTTGAGTCAGTTTACCTATTCTTTCTATCTTAGAAGCAAACACTTGTGTAAATTGTGTGCATTGATTCTTACATGTTTACCTATTGCACTTGTTATATTACTTTGTGTTGACAATTATCCATGAGATATACATGTTAAAGTTGAAAGCAACCGCTGAAACTTATATCTTCCTTTGTGTTGTTTCAAAGCTTTCTACTAAGAATTTATTGCTTATGAGTTAACTCTTATGCAAGACTTATTGATGCTTGTCTTGAAAGTATTATTCATGAAAAGTCTTTGTTATATGATTCATTTGTTTACTCATTATCTTCATCATTGCTTCGAATCTCTGCATTTATCTCATGTGCTTTACAATAGTATGATCAAGGTTATGATGGCATGTCACTTCAGAAATTATCTTTGTTATCGTTTTACCTGCTCGGGACGAGCAGAACTAAGCTTGGGGATGCTGATACGTCTCCGACGTATCGATAATTTCTTATGTTCCATGCTACTTTATTGATGATATCTACATGTTTTATACACATTATATGTCATATTCGTGCGTTTTCCGGAGCTAACCTATTGACGAGATGCCGAAAGGCCAGTTGCTGTTTTCTGCTGTTTTTGGTTTCAGAAATCCTAGTAACGAAATATTCTCGGAATTGGACGAAATCAACTCCCAGGTTCCTATTTTGCCCAGAAGCATCCAGAACACCCGAGAGCCGCCAGAGGGGGCCTGTGGGCCCCAGATGATAGGGTGGCGCGGCCAGGGCTGGGCCCGCGCCACCCTATGGTGTCGTCGCCCCTTCGACCCTCCGACTCCATCTCTTCGTCTATTTAATCGTCCCTGACCTAAAAACACCGGGAGAGAAGACGAGACCCGAGAAAACCTTCCAGAGCCGCCGCCATCGCGAAATCAAGATTCGGGGGACAGAAGTCTCTGTTCGGCACGCCGTCGGACGGGGAATTTCCCCGGAAGCCGTCTCCACCGCCATCTTCACCGCCATCGTTGTTCCCATGATGAGGAGGGAGTAGTTCTCCCCGGGGCTGAGGGCTCTACCGTAGCTATGTGGTTAATCTCTCTCTGTACTCCAATACAATGATCTCATGAGCTGCTTTACATGATTGAGATCCATATGATGAGCTTTGTATCGCTACTAGTTATGTGCTACTCATGTGATGTTATTAAAGTAGTCTATTCCTCCTGCATGGTGTAAAGGTGCTAGTGTGTGCACCGTGTGGTTCTTGTCGTAGATTATGATCATGATCTCTCGTAGATTGTGGAGTTAATTATCATTATGATAGTATTGATGTGATCTATTCCTCCTTTCATAGTGTAATGTGGACAGTGTGTGCGCTATGTTAGTTCTTGGTTTATTTTGCAATGATCTATTATGCTCTAAGGTTACTTAAACATGAATATCGAATGTTGTGGAGCTTGTTAACTCCGGCATTGAGGGTTCGTGTAATCCTACACAACGAATGATGTTCATTATCAAACAAGAGTGTATGTAGCACATATGAGAAGAAGTATTTATTATGCGATCAATGTTGAGAGTGTCCACTAGTGAAAGTATGATCCCTAGGCCTTGTTTCCAATACTGCAAACACCGTTTATTTAATGTTTACTTGCTGCCATATTTTATTCAGATTGCTATTACCACTCATATACATCCATACTACTTGTATTTCACTATCTCTTCGCCGAACTAGTGCACCTATACATCTGACAAGTGTATTAGGTGTGTTGGGGACACAAGAGACTTCTTGCTTTGTGGTTGCAGGGTTGCTTGAGAGGGATATCTTTGACCTCTTCCTCCCTGAGTTCGATAAACCTTGGGTGATCCACTTAAGGGAAAACTTGCTGCTGTTCTACAAACCTCTGCTCTTGGAGGCCCAACACTGTCTACAAGAATAGAAGCACCCGTAGACATCAAGGACACACGAGGATTTTAGTCTAGTGCTTTCGCTTCATACAGCTGATTAATCTTCATTGTTTTGATAAGTGTTGTGTGGGTGAACCTATGCTAATGCACCGCCCTTCCTAGGACTAATACATACTTGTGATTATACCCCTTGCAAGCATCCGCAAATACAAGAAAGTAATTAAGATAAATCTAACCACAGCCTTAAACTCTGAGATCCTGCTATCCCTCCTGCACCGATATACTAACGGGGGTTTAGGTTGCTGTCACTCCGGCAACCCCACAATTAGCAAACGAATACAAGATGCACTCCCCTAGGCCCATAAAGGTGAAGTATCATGTAGTCGACGTTCACATGACACCACTAGAAGAGTAACACCACAACTTAAATATCATAACATTGAATATTACTCAACCATAATTCACTACTAACATTTAGACTTCACCCATGTCCTCAAGAACTAAACGAACTACTCACGAGACATCATATGGAACATGATCAGAGGTGATATGATGATGAATAACAATCTGAACATAAACCTTGGTTCAATGGTTTCACTCAATAGCATCAATAACAAGTAGAAATCAATACCGGGAGAGTTTCCCCTATCAAACAATCAAGATCCAACCCTAATTGTTACAGCGGTGACGAGGTGCAGCGGTGGAGATGGCGGTGATGATGATGAAGATGATGGTGATGATGATGGAGATGATGTCCAGCTCGATGACGATGGCGATGGCGTCGATTTCCCCCGGGAGGCGGATTCCTGCCCGCCGGAGAGCTCTTTTCTCTCTGGTGTCTCTCCGCCCCGCAGAGGCGGCTCTGTCTATTCTCCGTAACTCTCCGTGCCTTAGATTTTCTGGGTGAAGAAGTACGCGAAGGAGAGGAGGCCAGAGGGGGCTGTGGGCCCCTCCCCACATGGCGGCGCGGCCAGGGCAGGGCCCGCGCCGGCCTATGGGGGGGCCCATGGCGGCCCCTCTCGGCCCCTCCTTTTGGCTCCCTTCGTCTTCTGGAAAAATAGGATTTTTCGTATAATTGCCGTCAATTGTTGATCTTCCGAAATATGGTGTCCTGACGGTGCTTTTTCCAGCAGAATCCTGACTCCGGTGAATAATTCTCCAATGATCATGAAACATGCAAAATAGATGAAATAACATAAGTATCATCTCTAAATATGAAATATATCAATGAATAACAGCAAATTATGATATAAAATAGTGATGCAAAATGGACGTATCAGGCGGCGCGACCAGCATGGGGCCCGCGCCGGCCTATGGTGTGGGGCCCCCGCGCCGCCTCCAACCCTACCCTTCTGCCTACTTATAGCCTTCGTTGCGAAACCCCTGTACCGAGAGCCACGATACGGAAAACCTTCCAGAGACGCCGCCGCCGCCAACCCCATCTCGGGGGATTCAGGAGATCGCCTCCGGCACCCTGCCGGAGGGGGAATCATCACCGGAGGGCTCTACATCATCATGCCCGCCTCCGGATTGATGCGTGAGTAGTTCATCCTTGGACTATGGGTCCATAGCAGTAGCTAGATGGTTGTCTTCTCCTCTTGTGCTATCATGTTTAGATCTTGTGAGCTGCCTAACATGATCAAGATCATCTATTTGTAATGCTACATGTTGTGTTTGGCGGGATCCGATGAATATAGAATATTATGTCAAGTTGATTATCAATCTATCATATATGTGTTGTTTATGTTCTTGCATGCTCTCCGTTGCTAGTAGAGGCTCTGGCCAAGTTGATACTTGTAACTCCAAGAGGGGTATTTATGCTCGATAGTGGGTTCATGCCTCCATTGAATCTGGGACAGTGACAGAAAGTTCTAAGGTTGTGGATGTGCTGTTGCTACTAGGGATAAAACATCGATGCTTTGTCTAAGGATATTTGTGTTGATTACATTACGCACCATACTTAATGCAATTGTCTGTTGTTTACAACTTAATACTGGAAGGGGTGCGGATGCTAACCTGAAGGTGGACTATTTAGGCATAGATGCATGCTGGATGGCGGTCTATGTACTTTGTCGTAATGCCCTGATTAAATCTCATAGTGATCATCATTATATGTATTGAATCTTTATTTGTCAATTGCCTGCCTGTAATTTGTTCACCCAGCATGTTGTTTATCTTATTGGAGAGACACCACTAGTGAACTGTGGACCCCGGTCCATTCTTTTACATCTGAATACAATCTACTGCAATCATTGTTCTCTACTGTTCTTTGCAAACAAACATCATCTTCCACACAATACGTTTAATCCTTTGTTTTCAGCAAGCCGGTGAGATTGACAACCTCAATGTTACGTTGGGGCAAAGTATCTTGATTGTGTTGTGCAGGTTCCACGTTGGCGCCGGTTTCACTGGTGTTGCGCCGCACTACACTCCTCCATCAACAACCTTCACGTGTTCGTTGACTCCTACTATACTGGTTCGATAACCTTGGTTTCTTTCTGAGGGAAAACTTGTTGCTGTGCGCATCACACCTTCCTCTTGGGGTTCCGAACGGACGTGTGCATCACGCGCCATCACAATGCTATGAATCAAACAAGCCAGGCTGCATTAATCGGTGGGGTTCCAAATTACATAGTGTCTGGAGATAAAATAGGCAAAGCCCTCAACTTTTATACTGGAGTCCTAAAATTAAGGGCCCCAAATCACACATGTTCCTTTACTAATATAGCTAGTAGCTAGCTAGCTAACATTAGAAAATAACTTTGTCAGCAAAATAACTCGACATCTACGAACCGCTTCACGCCATGCATACAAAGTTGAGATAAAGTTACAACAGATCTCAAGTTGCAAACACGGGCGAGATCAACTTATGTTCAACCCGTGCGGGCACAGCCTCTCGTGATCTAAGAAATCGAGGCAGCTGACGCTCTTGTTGCAACCAGCGTGCTTGCACTTCATCTCCAACCCCACTAAACATTTTTCGATATAGTCGGTGTAGTCGAAGACTCCTCCGTTGTCGCATCCAGGGCACTCGCCGCCGGGCAGTTTTCTGGCGCAGGCGGCGCATGCAATGTGCGAAATTCGATTGGCAAGGCACTGCAAATAGATGCTAACAAGAGTTGGCCCAAAAAACATCCAAGTGTGACACTGAAGGAAAAAAATGCTGTATATACTAACATAATATATTTGAGGGTGTAGCCCTCTAAAGCACATCCTGCAACTGGTGAAGTTCCTAAGCTTGTGTCGGTTGGTCGTAAGCGAATCCAACCCGGCCAACGAGCCTACCTCTGCATCTGGCTGCTTGTTGGACAGGTCCATGCTCGCTCTACGGAGTGACAAAAGATCTGCGACTTTCGGAGTAGAGCATCGTTAAGCGGATCTGAAACGAGAAGATGAGATAGAGGGGCCACAAGTACTATTTAAGGCGTAGGGGTATACTGTGCACACAACTGCTCTCTGTGGTCACATTCGTCCAGGGGAATCTTCCTTATTTGTGTGTGGTGGCGGGGTGGGGGCGGGTGGGGGAGCGAAAGCAATGGGGAAATTTTTGTTTTTGCCACACTAGTTTTTGCCCGTTCTGCTTTTGCCACTCTCACATCTCCTTTGATTTATAGGAATGGAAGTTTGCTTCCGCCCTGCCAGTCGTGGTAATGTATCAGTTTTGCCCCATGTGGGGTGAAACCAAAATGAAAATGATGATTTCATGTTACATTTGCCCTCAATGGGAGAGAATAACGCAAAAGCAAGACGTCAAAATTTATAGTGGCAATATGGGAAAATTCTAGCTAGTATGGCAAAAACAAAATTTTCACAAGCAATAATGTGTGCCTCACACGGCGCAGGAACTTGTTCTGGAGTGAGGCGGGAGACATGCCTCAACTTTTTGGGTGATGCATATTAATCCTAGCTCCCATTGACTTTTGTTAGTGCGAATCACTCATCTAAATCAATAGAGGTTGAAAACATACTTTCTCATCGATCGTCTTAGCAGCCATCAGATAATTTATAGTTTTATTTTTATGCCTTCCCTCTTCTGTGTGAATCTTAACTAAAAAAGCTATAGACCATGCATGTGTGGTTTCTTCCTCCTATCCTTTTTGCGTTGGAATTTCATGTTTGCCCCATATAATCTTATATACATGTGGCACTAATCGCTCATTCTCTCGAAAACTAAAAAAGCTAGAGACCATGCATGGGAGGTTTTCGAAATTTCCATGTTTGAAACCCAAAACCACTTCTCCTCATGCTTGACTTCATAAGACAGAGTTTAGGGTTAGGGGTAGATACATGCTTTTTCTGGTTTAAATATGTCTAGGACTTGTTTATCAACTTGAATGCTTACTATATGACATAAGAAGCCTATTTGCTTTGGTTTTTCATTTTTTGATTTTCTTCTGAATTTTTATACCTATTCGAATCTTGGTTAAATCCTAGGTTTGACAAAGATTTAAATCAAGTTAAAAACATGAAAATGAAAAGGTAAGCATGGATCCTTCTCAGTCACTCTAAAATGAAGCTTTTGGGAGGTTTTTGAAATTTCCATGTTTGAAACCCAAAACCACTTCTCTTCATGCTTGACTTCATAAGATGGAGTTTAGGGTTAGGGGTAGATACATGCTTTTTCTAGTTTGAATATGTCTAGGCCTTGTTTATCAACTTGAATTCTTACTATATGACATATATAAGAAGCGTATGTGCTTTGGTTTTTCATTTTTTCGATTTTTTATGCCCATTTGAATCTTGGTCAAATCCTAGGTTTGACCAAGATTTAAACAAGTTAAAAACATGAAAATGAAAAGGTAAGCCCTGGATCCTTCTTAGTCACTCTAAAAATGAAGCTTTTGGGAGGTTTCAAATTTCCATGTTTGAAACTCAAAACCACTTCTCTTCATGCTTGACTTCATAAGACAGAGTTTAGGGTTAGGGGTAGATACATGCTTTTTCCGGTTTGAATAATATGTCTAGGCCTTGTTTATCAACTTGAATGCTTACTGTATGACATTAGAAGCCTACGTGCTTTGGTTTTTCATATTTTTGATTTTCTTCTGATTTTTATGCCCATTTGAATCTTGGTCAAATCCTAGGTTTGACCAAGTTTTTAACAATTTAAAAAACATGAAAATCTAAAAGGTAATCCCAGATCCTTCTTAGTCACTCTAAAATGAAGCTTTTGGGAAGTTTTTGAAATTTACATGTTTGAAACCCAAAACCACTTCTCTTCATGCTTGACTTCATAAGACAAAGTTTAGGGTTAGGGGGTAGATACATGATTTTTCTGGTTTGAATATGTCTAGATCTTGTTTATCAACTTGAATGCTCACTATATGACATAAGAAGACTATGTTCCTTGGTTTTTCATTTATTTGTTTTTTTTGATTTTTATGCCTATTTGAATCTTGATCAAATCCTAGGTTTGACCAAGATTTAAACAAGTTTAAAACATGAATATGAAAAAGTAAGCATGTATCCGTTTTAGTCACTCCAAAATGACGCTCTTGGGAGGTTTTTGAAATTTCAATGTTTGAAACCCAAAACCACTTCTCTTCATGCTTGACTTCATAAGACAAAGTTTAGGGTTAGGGGTAGATACATGATTTTTCTTGTTTGAATATGTCTAGACCTTGTTTATCAACTTGAATGCTTACTATATGACATAAGAAGACTATGTTCCTTGGTTTTTCATTTATTTGATTTTTTTGTTTTTTATGCCTTTTTGAATCTTGGTCAAATCCTAGGTTTGACCAAGATTTAAACAAGTTTAAAACATGAATATGCAAAAGTAAGCATGTATTCGTTTCAGTCACTCCTAAATGACGCTCTTGGGAGATTTTTGAAATTTCCATGTTTGAAACCCAAAACCAATTCTCTTCGTGCGCTTGACTTCATAAGACAAAGTTTAGGGTTAGGGGGGTAGATACATGATTTTTCTTGTTTGAATATGTCTAGACCTTGTTTATCAACTTGAATGCTTACTATATGACATAAGAAGACTATGTTCCTTGTTTTTTCATTTTTTTGAATTTTTATGCCTATTTGAATATTGGTCAAATCTTAGGTTTGACCAAGATTTAAACAAGTTTAAAACATGAATATGAAAAAGTAAGCCTGTATCATTCTTAGCACTCCAAAATGAAAAGGTAAGCCTGGATCATTCTTAGTCACTCTAAAATGAATCTTTTGGGAAGTTTTTGAAATTTAAGCCGTTTTTTTTAAAACTGAGAAAGTATTAATATTAACAATCTAAAATAGTTCAACATGCAAAGCATGTGCTGTTTGCTAGTATATATGTGTGGTCTACATGCAAAAAAAAAAAATTCCTCTTCTCTCTCATGCATTGGGGTACAACAATAGTTTATATATGCGTGGGTCCCATAAACGTGTCATGAACTATCATTTTAATTTAAAACATTTCAAAAACATAATAATTCCAACAAATTAAACAATATGAACTAACACGTACGGGAAATTTTTAAATCACCCGTCCAAAATATATATCAGTTTCTTGAGATTTTTAAAAATTTGATGATATTTTAAAAGTTTTCAAGAAAAATATAAAAAAATCAGCAAATGAAACAAGATAATAGTATGAATTAACCTTGCGACAGTTCCCAACTGGTCATCAGATTTGCTACCAAGAACTTAATCGATTTGGACCTCGGCACAACTTCCTCTATTCCACCCGGGTGGATCGGTTGTGATATGTCTCGGAAGTTGGGACGCGAAGAGGTTGAAAAAATGCATTTCCGCTGGAAAAGATGGTAACCGGAACCGCCCATGACCTCTCCGTAAATAAAGGAGAACATCGGTAAATACTCCTCTCACCAGGCCCATCCCCCCGGAACCCCCCTTCTCTCTCTCTCCCTCTCACATGGCGGCGCTGAGCGGTTACTCATGGCCGACTCAGATGAGTCCAACGGCAATGGCCCTGAAACTACTCCGGGAAGCCCGGACTCGGTTGACAGGCCATTTCCGTCGTCGGAGGAGGAATTTGATTCCTATCCATCAGAGGACACTACAAGAAAAGTTCTGATAGACAACGTCCCAAAATCGTCCACTAAGGGGTATTTTTCGTCGCCTATGGGCCTAACCCGACGATATGGGTTCTGTTGTCGAAACTGCGTCAGGCAAAGTCCTACGACGTTTTTTCGGTCCGTCGCGTTTGGGCGCCCTTCCGCCACGGAAAATCGGACCGTTGTACAAGTGTTTTCGGGAGCCCGTTGACTGCTGACGTCATGCAAACTGACACGTGGCAGACGCCGTTAACTGGCAGTTAACGGCGTTAACCGGCTGAAACCCCGTGGTAGATGGTAGACCCACACGAGGCCTGCCACGTCTTAAGCGGGCCGGGCCAGCTGACATAGTTTGACCGGTCAACTATATAGCTGGGCTGGTCCATTAGTTACGTGGGCCGGGCCTAACCTCTAAGGTTGACTGGTCAAAACTTAAATGGGCCGGCCCATTTAACATGTGGGGTCCACCTTACAGCAACTGGGCCGGCCCAAGAAGTTAGTGGGCCGACCCAATTAGCATGTGGGTCCCACTTTCCTGTTAAAGGGTCGGCCCATTTAGTACGTGGGGTCCACCATATAGCAAGTGGGTCGGCCCAACGAGTAAATGGGCCGGGCCAAAACACAGGTGGGTCCCACTTTCCTGTTAAAGGGCCGACCCATTTAGTGTGTGGGGTCCACCATATAGCAAGTGGGCCGGCCCAAAAACACAGGTGGGTCCCACTTTCCAGTTAAAGGATCGGCCCATTTAGTATGTGGGGTCCACCATATAGCAAGTGGGCCGGCCCAACAAGATAGTGGGCCGGGCCAAAAACACAGGTGGGTCCCACCTTCCTGTTAAAGGGCTGATGTCTACGGGTGCTTCTATTCTTGTAGACAGTGTTGGGCCTCCAAGAGCAGAGGTTTGTAGAACAGCGGCAAGGTTTCCCTTAAGTGGATCACCCAAGGTTTATCGAACTCAGGGAGGAAGAGGTCAAAGATATCCCTCTCAAGCAACCCTGCAACCACAAAGCAAGAAGTCTCTTGTGTCCCCAACACACCTAATACACTTGTCAGATGTATAGGTGCACTAGTTCGGCGAAGAGATAGTGAAATACAAGTAGTATGGATGTATATGAGTGGTAATAGCAATCTGAATAAAATATGGCAGCAAGTAAACATGCAGTAGAACAGTAAATAAACGGTGTTTGCAGTATTGGAAACAAGGCCTAGGGATCATACTTTCACTAGTGGACACTCTCAACATTGATCACATAATAAATACTTCTTCTCATATGTGCTACATACACTCTTGTTTGATAATGAACATCATTCGTTGCGTAGGATTACACGAACCCTCAATGCCGGAGTTAACAAGCTCCACAACATTCGATATTCATGTTTAAGTAACCTTAGAGCATAATAGATCATTGCAAAATAAACCAAGAACTAACATAGCGCACACACTGTCCACATTACACTATGAAAGGAGGAATAGATCACATCAATACTATCATAATGATAATTAACTCCACAATCTACGAGAGATCATGATCATAATCTACGACAAGAACCACACGGTGCACACACTAGTCACCTTTACACCATGCAGGAGGAATAGACTATTTTAATAACATCACATGAGTAGCACATAACTAGTAGCGATACAAAGCTCATCATATGGATCTCAATCATGTAAAGCAGCTCATGAGATCATTGTATTGGAGTACAGAGAGAGAGATTAACCACATAGCTACGGTAGAGCCCTCAGCCCCAGGGGAGAACTACTCCCTCCTCATGGGAGACAGCAGCGGTGATGAAGATGGCGGTGGTGTCGATGGAGGAGCCTTCCGGGGGCACTTCCCCGTCCCGGCGGCGTGCCGGAACAGAGACTCCTGTCCCCCAGATCTTGGCTTCGCGATGGCGGCGGCTCGGAAGGTTTCTCGTACCGTGGCTTATTCGTATCGGGGTTTTAGGTCGGGAGACTTTATAGGCGAAGGGGAGCCTCGGAGGGGCCCTGGTGGGGCCAGACAACGGCCGGCGCCCCCTCGGGCCGCGCCGCCTTAGTGTGTGGGGCCCTGTGGCCCCCTCTGGTCCCTCTCGGGTGTTCTGGAAGCTTCCGGTGAAAATAGGGTACTGGGGCGTTGATTTCGTCCGATTCCGAGAATATTTCCTTACTAGGATTTCTGAAACCAAAAACAGAAAACGGGAACTGGCACTTCGGCATCTCGTCAATAGGTTATTTCCGGAAAATGCATCAAAACGATATAAAGTGTGAACAAAACATGCAGGTATTGTCATAAAACAAGCATGGAACATCATAAATTATAGATACGTTGGAGACGTATCAGCATCCCCAAGCTTAGTTCCTACTCGCCCTCGAGTAGGTAAACGATAACACAAATAATTTCTGAAGTGACATGCTACCATCATAATCTTGATCAACATTATTGTAAAGCATATGACATGAATGGAGTGATTCAAAGCAATATCTATAGTTTGCTAACAAATAGATAACATATAGCAAAACTTTTCATGAATAGTACTTTCAAGACAAGTATCAAAAGTCTTGCATAAGAGTTAACTCATAAAGCAATAAATTCAAAGTAAAGGCATCGAAGCAACACAAAGGAAGATATAAGTTTCAGCAGTTGCTTTCAACTTTCAACATGCATATCTCATGGATAATTGTCAACACAAAGTAATATGATGAATGCAAATAAGCAAGTATGTAAGAATCAATGCACAGTTGACACAAGTGTTTGCTTCTAAGATGGAAGGAAGTAGGTAAACTGACTCAACATAAAGTAAAAGATAGGCCCTTCGCAGAGGGAAGCAGGGATTAAATCATGTGCTAGAGCTTTTTAAGTTTTAAAATCATATAGAGAGCATAAAAGTAAAGTTTTGAGAGGTGTTTGTTGTTGTCAACGAATGGTAATGGGTACTCTAACTACCTTATCAACCAGACTTTCAAGAGCGGCTCCCATGAAGGACGTTATCTCTACCAGCAAGGTAGATCATCCCTCTTCTCTTTTGTTTACACATGTACTTTAGTTTTATTTATTAGATGACACTCCCCCCAACCTTTTTCTTACACAAGCCATGGCTAACCGAATCCTCGGGTGCCTTCCAACATTCACATACCATGGAGGAGTGTCTATTTGCAAATTTAAGTTGCTTACTGATAGATCAGAGCAAAACATGTGAAGAGAATTATTAATGCAAGTTAATTAATTGAGGCTGGGAACCTCATTGCCAGCTCTTTTTGCAAAATTATTGGATAAGCGGATGAAGCCACTAGTCCATTGTGAAAGTCTGTCAGAAGTAAATGACAAGATCGAAAGATAAAACACCACATA
>JAUUTY010001782.1:0-20000 GCA_030979885.1 Lolium multiflorum
AGCAGAGGAGATATGAGCAATGGTGCGGCGAAGAGGATTAAACGAGGAAGAAGACGAGTATTTATAGCGGGTTCAGTCAAAACATCGCACCGTCGGATGCTCTACGAATGGACTTGATGCTTCACACGTGGATCAAAGGGTACAACGGTATTTTCGCCACGATGGAACTGGACAGCCGCTACAACGCGCGTGCCAGAAAAAGCGGAGGACGTGTGTTCCCCACTTGCGTAACGTGTCAACAGGTCGCAGATTTTGGGCCCGCCGGTCAGTGAAGGGACAGCTCTCGCGTCTTTCCAATACAGTGATCGTGGCTATCGTCAGCACTGATGTCACTCTACCAATGAAAAACTTCGGCTGAGATTTTATGAAAAGTGGCGACAGTAAAAGACGAATGGTAACCTCGAGAGCCTTTGACCAAATACAAGTTTTTGTTCAAATGCTCGGGGGCTACTTTATAAAAGGGTTTCGAGAAATTTGATGGAGATGGTTCGGAAGGGGATATTTCAAAATATAGCGACAGAGAAAAATTGGAGCCTACAGCCAAGTATAAATCCTCGACTGTAGCCTCGGGGGCTACTCCCATCGGGAGCGCTGTTCGCGCACGCGATAAATATGAACAGAAGCATGAAACATGACAATATAGTGGCAAAGATGCTAAAAAGGTGAGCCTACAACCAAGTACAAGCACTTGGCTGTAGCCTCGGGGGCTACTCCCATCGGGAACGCTGTTCGCGTGCCCGATGAAATTTAAATAAGTCCTGGTGAGCATATTCTGAGTTATCAAAATAACTCTTCATATACTCCCATCGGGAGGTTATGTTAAAGACAATATATGTCATCCGTTGACTCGAAGAAATGTGCTATTCCAGCAGCCGGAAAAAGCACCCGACAATATATTCTCGAGCGCCTCGGTCGCGGAAAAATCTCGAATGCCGCAAAACTCTGAAGGTAAATCCCCGAGATCCGTCCGTGCGTGGCACCGCCTCGACGGCGCTTTGCTACTTTTTCCGTATCAACGGATACGAAGAAAAATCCTAACGGACGCGTTAGGTACCCGATAAAACATGACTGAATTCGGCATCCGGTAAGACCTTAAGCGGCACATGTCGAATTACGCGTATCCAGGTTTTGGTGGATTGCTACGAAGCATTAACGTACCGATCCATCAGATGAACCAGCCCCAATTACCGTTATCCCTGTACAATATATACAATTCCTTTATAAAAAAAATCGACTTGCAGAAATCATATGCAGATTGTAAAGATGGAGATTTTCCCTGACTCTACGATTCAAGCAAAATCTCGGGGGCTACTGACATAGGCATCCCCAATGGGCCTGCCAAAGAAGGTACCCGGGGTTTACTGGAGGCCCATGACCCGAAGTTTTACATAGTTTGGAAAGATATAATTGTATTAGGAATATTAACTTGTAAATATCGCGGGACGGTTCAGAAACCCTCCGGACTCTGTAACTTGTACATCACGAAACCCTCGGCTCGCCTCCTATATAAGGGGGAGTCGAGGGATAAAGAAAGGATCGATTCATTGTTTCACGCAACCTTAGTTTTCATAGCAGTCGAGTACTTTTCCGGCTGAAACCTTCGAGATCTACTTGCCCTCTACTTCCAACTAAACCCTAGTCTACAACCCGGAGGCATTGATAAGTTAATCCCTTATCAGACTTGTCCCCTCTAGCAAACTTTGAGAAATATCAATATCGAAAAGGTTGGCGCGGTGATGGAGCGGCTTGTCCCGCCATAGAGGTATCCTAGAGAGGTGACATGTACGATGTGCACAAGCATGCGGCCAGCTAGCGCCGAGTGCCACTGCCACCATGACGGGATCGCCCCCGGCGGCATTGTAAGAGGCGTTGGTTGTCATCTCCACCCTGCAGCTCCACCTTGTGCTCGCCGACGAGTCCGCAGAAGTGGCCTCTCCTCCTCATGATAAGGACGGGGAAATGCAGGTGCATGAAGGTCAGTACCACACAAGTACGAGGGACGAGACACTCCTGTGCAACCTTCGCTAGCTTTCTCCAAAGTTACTGATGGTGACGGAGTAGGAGGACGACCACAATGGTGCAGACTTTGGGGAATGGTTCCAGAATGCATTCAATTAATATGGTGCTATGTTCGATGCCTTAGAGGAGAGTGTGTATGTGCACGGGTCGACGGCAGAGCCGACATGCATGAATCAACTCCTACTTTAGGAGGATATTAGGAACATCATTGCTCGTGATAGTGTGATGCGGCAGGAGCTCCACAAGAAGGTGGAGGGTTGGGAAACACGGATGGACGCTATGGTTTCGCACTTGCCGGGTCAATGATACAATACGCGATGGTCTAGGGCAGTGATGCTGGCACATGAAATGTTGTCGGCTGGGGCATACAAGGTTTCCTCGGTGAATGAAGGGCACTTCTGATGGGCCACGTAGGTATTAGAATTGGCATTAAAAATGCAGCGAGCATCGAACGTGGTGCCTCCCTAGAACCTAGGTTAGGAAGAGGCCATAGTTTCTTAACCCTAGACACATAGATGTAAAATGTGTATGACGCGCTTCGCTTTGGACAATGAATACGACCCCACATCTAGCTCCGGTGAGCTTGTATGTGGTATCGGCTCCATCTCTTCCTTCACTGACGACCTTGTCGCCTTGAGCACCACACATGCACTTCATGTGTTGACTAATACACGTACAAAGTGGAACAATGACGATGAGGTGCTAGCCTCGTCTAACAGTTGTGGACAAGTAGGTGGAGACGCGCATGGAAGTGTCTGTTACTTTCTTGTTTCTTCCTCCATTTTGACCCTCCTTATACAGTTACTGGGTGAGGAGACAACCTGGGTGCTCGCATCCCCAAAACACTAACCCTAGCCACCTAGGTCCAACCCAGTGAGTTGGTCATGTCCGATCCAGGTCCAACCTGACTAGGTAGTGATTCAGTCGGATATACTCTGTGTGGTCCCACCCTCTTAATTAAGTGTGTGATACCACTTGCTCATAGTAATCCGATCATGATCTGAGTCTCACTCCATGCACGAACCACACTCTAAACTGAGTTACACCCTAGAGCAAAGTCACATTCTAAACCTTGATGTCTACGCACGCTTCTATTCTTCTAGACAGTGTTGGGCCTCCAAGTGCAGAGGTTTGTAGAACAGCAGCAAGTTTCCCTTAAGTGGATCACCCAAGGTTTATCGAACTCAAGGAGGTAGAGGTCAAAGATATCCCTCTCAAGCAACCCTGCAATTACGATACAAGAAATCTCTTGTGTCCCCAACACACCCAATACACTTGTCAGGTGTATAGGTGCACTAGTTCGGCGAAAAGATAGTGAAATACAAGTAATATGGATGATTATGAGTAGTAATTGCAATCTGAAATAAAAAAAAATGGCAGCAAGCAAACATGTAGCAGAACTGGTTGTAAACGGTGTTTCAATGCTTGGAAATAAGACCTAGGGATCATACTTTCACTAGTGGACACTCCCAACAATGATATCATAATTGAATACATAAATATTATATCTTCACTACGCTACTCTGAACCACTCTCCGGTTGGATAAACACAAATTCACCGCGTAGGGCTGCATAAGCACTCCGTAAAGTTTGCGTTCTCAATCTATGGACGCTCCACGTTATCACTTTGAGCATACAAAGATAGTACTAACAAGACACCACAATTCATAAGTATTTCTGTAAATTAAGCTTAAGAGACACACATGATATGCACACTGTCACCTTCACACCGTGGGACAAGGTGTCTCCGGAGATCACATAATAAAACCACTTGAGTAGCATAATAGTTGAAGAATAACATCTACTTATTCAACTAGATTACAAAGCTCATGATCACATAAAGATCATATCATGGGAGAGAGAGATAGACCACATAGCTACCGGCAAAGCCCTTAGCCTTGGGGGAGAACTACTCCCTCCTCATCATGGGGGCAACAACAGCGATGAAGATGGCGGTGGAGTCGACGAAGATGGCTCCGGGGACAATTCCCTGTCCCGACATCGATGGGAACACTCAGCGGAGTCATGGTCGTCTGAAGTTGCCGATGCGAGAAAATCGCCGAAACAGTGAATGAGGAGAGCTAGGGAGTGAAGGAAGAAGAAGGTGCGGGGTGGGGAGAAAAGGAGGAGAAATTACCCTACCGCTCGCTCCCCTATTTATGCCCTCCTGCGCGGGAGTGGAGAACATGGGCTGGGACGTAGGATTAATAGCGGCCACCCACGTCCCCCACTGTTTCCACTTCTCACGGGGAAACTGCCCCACGACACGAGATGGCATGTATCAACCGCCGCAAGCCACAGAAGATCCCGCGGGAATTCGAGTTGATGGACTTGACCGTCTTAAAGGCACACTTGCACACACGCAATAATGAAAGGCAATCCGTTTGTCAAATTAGTGACATGTCGGTACGTGGCGCAAGCCTTCCACCTCGAAGACCAAGCCAACCGCTTGGTGGGATGCGTGCCCGCTGGCTCGCTTTCATTGGCCATCCCAAGATAAAGACATTCAGCTAGCCGGCCACACCACATGCCGGCCACCTCTACCAGCACATCCAGCCGGTGAGCGCCGCCACCTATTGAATAATCGCAGATGGCGTCCAGCCCTCGCACCTGCACCGACAAGTGATTTCCATCTCCCACGTGTTATCATTTCTTGGGGGGTGGGGGACCTGTCGGGGCTCTCCGGCCAAAAAGCTACGGAACCCCGATAGTCTCAAGTCAATGAGTCAACAAGCCATTAGAGGCTAATCGACAGGGAGATACCTAAGAGAGATGGGGTGCTTGTCGGCTTCCCTTGTGCGCCAGAGAATGGCGTTCCCTTGTCGGTTGCAGAGATGAGTGCACTGTGATGTCTATCGCCCATGTCGATAAGGACCGATTGCGACGGGACAGCCACGCCGCTCGCCGGTATACTGCTACAGGGGTTACGCCATGGTACTGTTGTGCACAGTGCCACATATGCTAGGACTACTTCGGCGACAGGAAGGGGCATCCTACGGGCCCCAACAGGCCTGGATGGAGCGACTTTAGCCTTTCTCTCTCCCCTTCCCAATGTATCATGGGCGCCACCCTTATAAGGTGATCCATGGATCCCCTTCAGGAGATCGACCATTCTAGCAGCATAGAGTTCTCCACCATACACAATACTTTCTTCCTCTCTAAGATACACAGCCCAAGGAGCAACCTTGTACATTGTCTGCTCATACTAATCCTAGAAGGAGTAGGGGGTTTATCTCCATCGGAGAGCCCTGAACCTGGGTACGTCCTCATGTGCATCGTGCCAATCCCGCACCCGAATTCTGTTGTTAGTCTATTAGGCTCCACTCATCTCTCTTAGCCATCCCATGACTGCCTTCACAATACAATACAAGGACAATACCACATAGTGAACTTAATCATATTATGAAATTTACCATTATCATACTTTATATGACATGTATGATGTTCTAAATAGACACCGTATAAGAAAGTTGTAAGGGCATTTTAGTCACGTTGAAAAACATTTCCATGAAGCTCTAGGCGCGTCTTTTGGATGCCTTTAATTAATGAGCACTCATGAGGGTTTTATGATTCTATTTTCTTTGAAGCATGACCCAAATAGACTTATGTATTGACATGCATGAGTCACAAGTACACCTAGTTTTAGGGCATCTCCAGCAGAGCGACGCATTTTGGACGACTTTGCGTCGGCTTAAATGGTCGAAATCGACCGCATGTCTGTTTGCGTCGGGGGTGGCTCCAGCGGTACGACACATACTTTTTTCCATTTATAAAAGTCATAATTTATATTAATAAAAAAACATAAAAAGACTTTAAAAAGGCCATAAAGGCGTGCTAAAACCTAGCTAATGGCTAGTGCTCGTCATCGGTGACTAGGTCGATGAACTCCGGCGTCGGCCATGGAAGCTGGCACGTCGGCGGTGGAGGAGGAAGGGCAGGCTGCGGCAACTGCGGCCAGGCCATCGCCTGCGCGGGAGGCTGTGGTGAAGGTGGCCACGGATCCTAGGCCGGACCAGCAGCCGACGCGCCGTCGTTGGAACGCATCGGCGTGGCCGAAGGAGTCGTCGGCCTTCCCTGCGCGAGCGCCGACTCGCGGAGGTGGATTGCGAGCTCGTCCCACATAGCGAACTCGTTGAGCTTGTCGAGCTCGCTATTGGCCAGTGCCATGGCAATAGCCTCGTCCTTAGTAATGTCTGGTGGCTGGGTCTCCAGATCCCACGCCGGCCCGCCGGCATCGTGGTCGTAGTCTGCGCGCTCTGCCTACTCGTCCTCGTCCTCATCTGTGTCCTCGTCGTCCTTCTCCTCTTTTTCCGCAACAATCTCGCGGTCAAAGTAGTCAAGCTCGCCGAGGTAGCTAGCATGGCGGCGCGCGTCAAACTCCCACGTCCCGAATGAGATTCAGTTGTAGGAGTTGAGGGCCTACGCTGGATCTTCTCAGAGATCGGCCGGCAAGATTGCTCGGTGGCGGCGTGTAATATCCCAGGTTTAGAGGCAACAAAATGAGAGAACATCAAAGTGTGCATTGCATTCATGCATAGAAAATCCGGGGAATTTTCGCGCTTCAAATAAAACTTACCACAGTAACTGAAGTTTCACTTGACTTGCTGGAACTGAAGTAGATCATCAAGTCAAGCGCTATAAACTTCACTGTGATCTTTGCTAAAACCATGTTTTGGGTAGAGATGATTTGATCTATGGGCTAGATCAAATGTAATTAGTTTTACAACAAACAACACCTTAAGTAAGGGTCAACTACAAGATTCTATAAAAGATCTCAACATGACATTCCTTACAACAACACATGAATAATTATTCAACCATAAATCAAAGAACATGAATAATTAAGAAACTATTCTTTACTTATCTTTTCCATGTATTTTACTAAATAAATGTTTCTACCATGATTCTCATGGTATATCTTCAACTACCTTTGTGTGTAATTTAATTCACTTCCAAATTTGTTATCAGATAAGGTAAACCACAGGGTCTAAAGTGCATAAAGGTCACACATTCTTATTTAAATTATAACTTATTAAATATATGGAACTAGCTGGGTTGCCCGCGCATTTGCGCGGCTAGAGTTGTGATATTAATTATTGATATATTAGCTTTGGTGAGTTATATAATTTTTTGAATTATAGTATATAACACATAGCAAAACCATATGACGTGAAAATATTTTATTTCATTTTATTTCCCTTAGTTATTTTTCTAGCATGAACATTTTTCAATTTATTTTGTACTTCAATAAAAACCCCTTGACCCTATATGTTGTTAAACTCAAGACATAATATCATATCTAAATATTGGTACGGATCTGTAATGTTTTGTCTCACACTCTGTATACTCCTTTAATCTATGGGTGTATTTTATAAATTATATGGTAACGGAAAAACATGAAAAACAAATGAAAATTTCTATACCTCGGACCTTAAATCTTGAGTACTCTTGCTCCGTGCCCATCAGATTTGTGAGTATTGACATATTTTAATTTTTGTACAATGTCATGAGTCTAACTGCTTTAAAGAATGTTTTAGTAATAAAATCTTCCTATCTAATCTCGACTTTACGTCTCACCTCCATTGTGATGTATGTCATGATAGACCATAGACTTTCAGAATAATGTCCAACTAACCGCGAAGGTGGGTGCAAAATTTCGGCAAGCCAGCACAAATGGGAGAAGCCTCTAGTGCGACAAAATAAGGTGAACATTGATGGTTCTTTCTTCCAAGCCTCACATGCTGGTGCGGCAGGTGTTGTTATGCGTGATTATAATGGTAATTTTATGGCGGCCTCTTCCGTCTATATATCGGCGAATGTTGTTGAAGCCATGGCGATGAAAGAGGGGCTTGCCCTTGCTAATCGTATGGGGGTTAAGGATGTGGTCATGGAATCGGATTCTCAAGAAATAGTTGATGCGTGTTCGGGAGTGGATACTTGGTGGGGAGACGCTTCAGCGATCTTTGTGGACTGTATGGACCTAGCTGCTGGTATTGGGAAGGCCTCCTTCAAGCACTGCCGGAGAGAAGCAAATGAAGTTGCCCACTTGCTAGCTTGAAATAGTTTCTCAGAGCAAAACTCTTGTAATTGGGTCGATGAACCCCCTAGTTTTATTTTAGAGAAACTCATATCTGATGTAACTATATTGTGATGTGCGGCAGCAAGTTGTAGACGCACTCTTTTCCTCTCAGAACCGCAAGGGGCTGGGAGATTTTTAATGAGGCGGCATGCTATTTGCTTAATAGAGTGGTTTTAAATTAAAAAAAAAACCCACGACTACCCGGGCTTCTAGCATTTACGACTCCGCTAATGATCCCAAATTCATGCATGACTCGACTCTTCTTTAGATTACTCCTGTAGACGAAAGGAATTAAATAATCATGTTTAACTTTTACGTAATGTTTGAGGTTAAGATTGCACTAATTCTCGCATGAAGTTCACTAAAATCTACTATGATATTTTGTAATTCATATAGTTATGATTTGGACAGTACAATTTTCTTTACCTATTAATGAAATTTGCATTGTCTATATTTTCGACCATGCATGTTGACATAATTCATGTGGATAGATCATGTCGCATCTTAGATGAAGAATTTACAATGAAGAACCGTAATTAGATGATGTCGCGAGTCTTGGTCAAGCTGGAAGGTCAATCCCATCAACTTAATATTTTTTTTCCGAAATGGATCATGTTAATATATGCAGAACCGTAATTAGATGATCGAACGACTTTCGTGTACTGCGGCCTCGTGCGGTTTTTGTACGAAAGAAAAATCATAGATACTTTTACAGGCAAAATACTGAAACTGATCGGTGAAAATAAAATCTAAGTTCGTTAGCCATATGCTTCCGGTCAATTCTATGCCAGAACGATGAAGCGGTCTCCCGCGGCTAACTCCATGCAGCAGTTAGGCTGTCGGCAGGCCGTATGACGGCACCACTGCCATCGGCGACACGGCGATGACTTTGTTCCGGACTCCACGCAGTGCAGCTTCAGCGTTGGCGTCCCGTTTGGCACTGCTACGTACCTTCGTCGCAGCCGTCGACAACAACACCTTTACTGTGCAGAGCAGCTGGACATGGCCGTTGGTGCTCCGTTGCCGGCACTGATGCCGTCACCGACGACGATGTCACTGAAGCTGGCCGCTGCTATCATCGTCACCGACGACGTCTATTTCGAATCCGGCCAGAGCAGCTGGGCCGTCGGCGCCGTTTTCCGTCTCGCTGTAAAAGACAATGGTGCACTTGCAGAACTCGTTGTGAAGCCAGGGCCACAGCCATCGTCGTTGCCGAGGCTCCAGCAATCACTTCGTCCTCCCGTCTATCCCCAAGGCCTGCTCTGGCTCCCTTGTCGGTTGTTCCTGCGCTTCATCCTCTCGAGGTCCGCCGTCCGTCGTGTGAAAGGGAACAGTTGAAATTTAATTGAAATCCTGCACACATATTGTTAGATAGGAACATGTTAATCGGTGCATCACTGAATCCTGTTGGGTGCCTCATCTTTGTTTGCCTCTTCATGCCATCGATCCAGACCTGCCTCGTGGCCTTCAACACTTATAGCCTCATGCCAAACTGATATCGGAAATTCGCCATACCAACTCATCTAAGAGTCCATGTAGATTGTTATCTCTAATTCGTTATCCGGACCCGTCGAAAAGCTGGATGCAGACTTAGGGCACCTTGTGGTGTTCGTCAGCTTTCTTGGTTCGGTCAACCTTGGACGGAGCAAGATCGATGTTGTCGCTTCAAAATATCGATGGAGATGCTTGTTGTTGTCTGCCGATCAGATAACGGCCATTGCTGTTTAACGCACCCTGCAACCTGAAATCGCTGGCGACACCTGCGACCTGCGAGTTGAAATCTCTGGCGTGCTTGATATGAGGATAACAGAACCAATCATGGCTTTTATATAGGTTGTAAACGGAACGTGCAAACCTAGCTGTTACCGCCGCCAGGATCTGATCGATATGAGAAAACCATAGCTTTATGTGCATTAACCAAAGAGATATATAGCATTCTTGTTGAGATATTAGTGGAGACGTGGAGAATTTTCATTCTATCATAGTTCTCGTTTCTTGACGTGGGGGAGATGGACAGTGTATATCCAGATATTAAATTGACAGCGGACGGGACGTTACAAAGTTAATCTATGCCGTTGTTTTATTTTAGCTAATCTACACCGTCAATTGTTTGTTGTTTTAATAATATAATAGATACCCTAAAACTGAATCCATTTACATTACAAGTTATAGTTCAAGCTATTTAAATAAAATCAACAATGGGTATTTTGAAACTTATATGATCATGCCTTGGTGAATTCAAACACCAACTATCCAAAATTGATAAATAACCCTCAACCTTAACCTTTTGACCAATATTATAATGTAAATCCAATCAAGTATGACGATGTAGTGACTCATCCACAATAATAAAACCATCCACAAGATATTTAGTAACAAATGCCACTTGGCTATCCAAAGATAAGTCATATGAGAGGATAAGGATCATGCCACATAGGATGAAAATATCTACATGACTTGCACTCCAAGCTATGACACCTCATGCTCAAAGGATTGCTATGGATGAGGGCATGACAACCAAGCACCTTACTCATCAAACCAAAACAAGAGTCACCCACCTATGTGTCATGATACTAGAGCTGGCCCAAGCCTATAAAAGGAACCACACCCTTCATCCATTTGTTCACCTTGTAGCATGATACAAGGAAACAAACACATAGAGCCACTCCATGCATTAGTTAGGATCAAGATGAAGAAGCTAGGAGGTGGAAGCATACCACAAGATGCAGGTTTATCAGAATTCCAGTAGAACAAGCTAAATAAGATACCAAGGTAGAATTCCTAGGCAAACCATGTATTTAGAGGATCATATCATCATCCCTTGAGTAGGACCTTAGGCTATTAAATGACATTTAGAAGTGAGAGAGATTATAAATGTTAACCATATCCATGTCTATCCTAGAGAATACTAGAGTAGTATTAAATCTTACTTGTGCAAACCAACCTTTAATCTTGGAGGTGAGAGCCATATCCTATTAGTGATCACCACTAAAAAAACCTAGATCACATTTGAATTTCAATCCAAGTATCACTTGGGATCATAAGTAGAACCATGCCATGCCTCATGCCTATTTTATACTTCAATTAGTGAAGCATCGCCAAAGCTCTAAACCTTTCAAATAGAATTCACCTCACATAAAATATTATGTTTTAACTTGTGTATCTTGGATCACAAGCATAAACCAAGCCCTATATATATAAGGACTAAATACCATTTGATGAGTAGAGTGAAACCCATGTCCTATTCTACTTTGCAATCCAAATACTTTGCCTAAGTGAACCAAATGAATAGTATTTTATAAAATAGCATGACCTCAACAAGAGAGTTAATCATGATGAGTTTAGGATTCATTTTAAATAATTCAAGCAAGAGTTTGCTAAGCACGATTATTTAACATAGAGTTAAGCCAACCATTTTCTTAAACCCTTGGAAATAATTCTCTACATAAAATCATGCACCAATCCCATTCTCATTACCACTTATTTTAAACTCTAGCCATAATTAAACTATATGTGAATAATCACTATTGTTTAGCATTAGAAAAATATAATGTGTTCATCATGCCTAGGTTATAAAATTCAAATCACCTAAATACATTTGGTTCCTAAATTAAAAAAGGCACTAAAATAAAAACATAGGTCTATGTCCATTTTCATTAAACCTCACAAAATATCAACCTAATCAACAATTAAATATTTATTTAAAAAGTAACACTATGCAGTAAGCAATAGTATCAAGTTACCTTGATACTCAAATATTTTAGAATTTGCAAAACAAAACAGTAATCAATTTGAATTCAAATAGAAAATTCAAACCAGGAAATAAAACAGAAAATAAAAAGAGAAAATAGAGAGAGAGAGAGAGAGAGAGATACCTTACCTTACCTGGCCGAGCAGCCCGTGGACAGCCCAGCATTGGCCCAGCATCGCAGCCCAGCACACTGAGGGAAACAGTCCATACCGCTTCGGTGTGAAGAGGAAGGCCATCACCTTCGTCTTCTTCTTCGAGCACGACACGCCGGCGAGCCTCGTCACCGCCGCCTTTGCTGACTCTCCCGGACGCCAACAAGACACTCAAGACCTTGCACTAACGATTCGCGTCCGAGCATATCCAGAAGAAAAATATCTGCGCTCAAACAAACTCTCCGGACGCCGCCACCTCCCGACCGTCGTCCTCGTCGTGTCGCAGCCACAGTGCTTCCCCTGGCGTATAAAACCTCGAGGAGAATCTCCGTGAAGCCTCTGTTCATCGTAGACCATCTTTATCCCCTCTCATTCTCTCTTTATTCCACAGTCCGCAAACCTCTGTCGCCAGCGAACTCCATGGCGCCGTTGATTGAGAGCATCCCCGAGACCATGCTGAGGTTCTGAAGATGCGCCAAGTCCCGTTGATCATTCTGGCAAAGCCACGCATCCAGGGAAGGTCTGAGCTAGGCGAATTTCATCATCCCCTTCTCCGGTGGCTGGTCGGAAACCATGGCCGTGTGGTCGATTCCGACCACCAAGATCTCCATCGGGCATATCAATGTACTCCTGGTGAGCTTGCGCTTCTTCCGAGCTATCTATTGCATCCTAGGATCCATGGTAGCATTGTTTCCGAGTTCGCCGGAGTTGTGCCGCCGCAACACACGCTCGCCGATGACGCTCCGGTGACCCCCGTGAAAACCATCACCACCATCTTGCTCAAGACGTTAAGGGGAATCGAACGCAGCCAGTAGCCCGTCCTGGGAGGCCTTAAAACAGCGTCTCCGTCGTGCCCTGCCTCGCCGGCGTTGAGCCGCCGGCAGGTTGACGTGGCCAGTGGGGTCCACTGACCTATTTGACTTGGTCAATGCCCATGTGGCATCCGACGTGGTCGATGGCCCACGAGTCAGTGTGTAGGGGTAGGGTTAGCACGGTACATTTATAATTTTAGTGTTAGTTTAAAATTCCAAAAAATAACTGAAACTTTGCAGAAATAAATAAAATTCATTTTAGCTCAGAAAAATATAAATAATATATCAAAATGCTCACAAAAATAAAATCTATTCAAATAAAATAAAAAATAAAAATGTCTGTCAAAATAAAAATTCACTTATTTTTATCTTTATTAATTATGTCTTCTCATTTGTTTTAAATACAATTTAAATTCAATAAATAGTTAAGTTTCAAAAATTAAATTTTAACTATTCAGTAACTAGGTAAAATGTTAAGACCAATTTTCTTTACCATAATGGCATTTACTTAAATATTAGTGATAATTCATAAACCCTAATTTATAAATTACTATTTTCTGTTTTCCTTAAATAATAATAAATCAAGGAAATATTAAAGGACTAATATTATTTTAGGTAATCAAAAACTTGTTTACTTAGACAACTTTAGTTAACAAGTTAAGTATTTTAAAACTTAATAACAATTGTTAAACCCTAGTTTCAAATTAAACCTAATTAAGAGTTACCCTAATTATTAATTCTTGTGAAAATGAATAAAATGTCAAACCATTATTAATTTTGTTTCAAAGTAATTAGTAACCACACCTATATTACCAAATATCATTTTAAGAGTTGTACTATAGTTTAGAAACCCTAGTTTTAATTTAAGTAAGACCTTGATCCCATTATTTTATGTGCTCATGATCCAGTAAAATAAAACCAATTCAAATATGGTTATCATTTTATGTCTTTATTTTTGGTTAACACCTATATGATCCAATTAGTGTCACCTAGGTATAAACCCTAGCTTGTTAATATGTTAGCACCATTGATCACTATTCCTATATACCACACCAATACGATCAACCTAAACCATCAAACCCTAGTAGAACCCTAATGATGAGCCCTAGTACCAACCTTGTGTAGCAATTCACATCATATGCTCCTATTCAACTAAACCCTACTTAGAAAGTAATAAACCACTTAGCTTAGAAACCATTAGTGATTACTTAGTGAAGAAAATGTGAAGCCATAGTAAACCCTAACTCATAGCAACACCTTGACCATCATTCTTTGATATGATACCCATAATCAACCATAGTAATAAACCTGCTTATACTTGCTACATATAGACCAATTCTATTTAAGAACCCAACTAGTACCTAATAGAAAACTAAATGAATCCAATAGTAAACCCTAGAAGCCATAGCTCCTATTTATAATAGTTCTTGTTCTTATTAACCTGTTCTTCAAAAGTTATTCTTTTGAAGTATAACATAAGTAATCATCAACCATGTCCTGTAGAACTTAAAAATTGACAACTGTTCTTTACATTTTATTCCACTACTATCCTTTGTGTTTATGCTTGTTATGTTGCATCACATTACTTGCTTATGCTATTTATATCACCAACCCTAATAAGAACCTTGTTTGAAAATCATCCTAAAAGTGCAACACACCCTAAAGAAATCTTTACAACTCATTCATCCTAAATCATCAAGGTTAGGTTATGCTTGGGACGATTGCATCTCATATTATGCATTATAAGCATCTTTGCCAGTTCTTTAAACATTGTCCTTACCGGACAATGATGGTATTTCAGCATTTGGAGTTCTCACGTATCGAAGCTTTTGCCTGCATAATCTTGCAGTCAAGAAAGGCAAGTTCATCGCTTGCTCATGTCATTGATTATTTTTATCAAATTATATGCAAAGTACTATACTTATCACTCTTGCATTGAAAAGCAAAATATTATTTTACAATTATGAATATGACTATGTGGTGGGCAATGGAACCATGGTATGTGTTGATTGGTGGAGGTTCCATTGCACGGGTACTATTCACCTAGGACTAAGTACCAATGCCGTCCAGTGATTCTAGCGCCGTACATATCGCGTTGACCATAAGATCTATAATGGCTCTGGGGAAGCCAGCTGTATCTTTTCCCTCCTGCATGCCAACGGACTTGATAGAGCCTGGCTGGGTGTTGGAGATAACACTGCAGTAGGTTGGGAAATCCTTTAAAATCTCCATCCGTGTGGATGAGAGGCTCTACCGTCTATGAAGGATTGTCCGTAGTACACCGGGGGTAAAGCCGTGGGTTTGCAGGGTCGCGGAGAAGGCGGTGTGGGCTTGGATCTTACACCTGTCCTCACACGAAGGAAGTGTGGACGGGAAAGCTTGCGCCTGGTTGGCAACAAGGATAAGGTCTCTTATGGGAAAAGTAACGCACCTCTGCAGAGTGTATTGAATTGTGACTATCACTCCCTGTTCCGGGAAGGGAACTGCGAACGCGGCAGGAAAGGAACTCCATGAAGTTCTAGTCAACCTGTGAAGACTGGCGGGCATAGTTTTCAGAATAAAATAAACCTTTTGAAGAAATGTTTATGAAAACTTGCATCCGCCTATGACTTTCTGGTCTATGGCTGTAGCTAGTGCATGATACACCTATTTCCTAATATGAACTTGTTGAGTACGCTCGTACTCATCCCACTCTTAAATCCCCTGCTTAGCTATGGAAGCATCGAAGGAGAAACTACCGTGGAACTCGAAGACAAAGGAGTCAACTGCAACAAGATGAAGAAGCCAATCAAAGAAGTCAATGGAGTCAACTTCTGCATTAACTAGAGTGGAAACTTAGACTAGTAATAGAAGGGAACATTTCCCTAATCCTAGCACCTAAGTAGCTAGATGTCTATAGCAAGCCAAGTAGCTATTTAGCTTAAGTTAGAAATAAGTTAGATTACGAGTCGTTCTTCTGGAGCTTTATTTGAAGTTTTACCTCACTGTAAAGTAGGAGGCTGTGTTGATCTTCTGTAAACAGCTTGTGTATCCTTCTATAGACATACCTTGGACTCGCATATGTTTCTGTTGTACCACTCTGAGGGATGTAATATGAGTGGAACGGTGTTTCACTTGTGTTATGTCAACAACTTGTGTACTACACCATGCAGTGGTATGCTGGGTCACCACAGTTGGTATCAGAGCAAATGCTTTGACCCTAGGATTAAAACCCTTTAAAGGAGACCTATAGGTTTGGTAGTGTCTATAGGAAGTTGTATTAGCTAAGTCAACTATGCTAAACCCATTTATTCCTTTGACTTGAGATGGGTATTCACTTGAGAATAATCCTGACACACTTGAGTCAATCTTTCTTATCTATTTTTCTTAAATTTCAGTTGATTAGTTATCTTGCTTCATTCCAAATAGTAGAACACCATTGGAGCTTAAGATAATGGGTGGTAGTAGACCACAGTTGGTATACAATACATGGTAGTCCAAAGAGAGGATACAACCATAAGGAAGATATCCTATTGGAAGAAGTATACCAATATAAGTATGGTTAAGTAAGAGTCATTCAAAGTACTAAGATGAATGATGTTAAGTGAGGAATATAAGTTATATAAGATAGTATATACCTATGATGAGTCAACCATGGGAGGTGAGGAAGAGTGATAGGAGTTACATGAGTTTACTTTCAATAATAAACTAGGTAGTCATATATGATTCACTTGAGAGTCATGATGTGATGGAGTAGAACATCATAAGTACGGTCACATAAGTATGATAAGGAGTAGGATTTAAGGAATAGTTCGAAAACTTAGGCCTTAAAATCATGTTAACTATGTCAAATATGCTAGAACCATAGTCCTTAGTTTAAATAAGGCTTATTTGGAGCATAGCTTATAGAGAAACCCTGGAGTTATAGGTGATAAGCTTTAACAAACATGTGTTTAGAATAGCCATGTTATGGTCTCAAGAGATCATGTGAGGTTAGTTTTCAATTAAATGGAAGGTAAGTTAGTACTTTCCAAGGAAAATAGGTCAACCACAACTATTCTGGACCAATTTGCTCAAGTTTATTTGATTGCAAGTGAGCAATCGAGGTAAATATTGAGGCAAATAGTAGAAATCCCTATATATGTGCTAAGTATCACAACCAAAACCTATCTTATGTGGTGTTATATACTACACATCTGAGCCTGATGTTTAGGGATGTCTTACCCAACTATTATATTCAGGCATATAAGCATGTGTATTTTAAACACAAAGCTGAATCTTCTTGGATTTTATTGGATTTTCATTGATTGACTAGATCCATACATAAAGTTTGAATTTGATATGCAAATGCATGTTGCAATATCAAGTCCTTACTTGATGTTATAGGTCTAGAGGGTAAAGGTATTCGTGTGAGGAAGTGACGAATTCTGAAGATTTTGAAGACAAGATGAAGGTTCACTAGAAGAAGGAAGTAAAGTTGTGGAAAGCAACCACAATACCCTAAAGGAAGGACCAATCAAAACTCACTTCTATCCTTAATTAAGGAGTACTTTAACATGGAAGTATCATGAAAGTGAGAAAAATAGTGAATATGGAGCAGTAGAAGTGGAGCCATATTCATTATGGAAGAAGGGAATGCAAGTGAAGTCACTTATGATACTATCTTCATAGCGTCAACAAGTGGTTCTCTTGCAAAACAGACCTTGGAAGAAGGAAAATGAACAAGTGAAGTCGCTGCTGATATAAGAAGACCGTAGATGATATAGGATAAATATGAGGAGAAATCATTGGAAGTGAGGAAGATCTTAACTAAAACTCTAGAAGTATCCGCAGCTGGTAGGTAGATGTTGACTAGAACCATAAATAGTCCACAACTAGTATCAAGCAAGCCACCTCTGGTACTAGGTAGTATGCAGCTGGTAACAGATAGTCCGCAGCTTGAATATTCCTTTACTCTCAAATAAAGAGGGATTAAGCTGGTATTCCATAGCTGGTAAACATTTAGTAGGAGGATTCACATCGGATACCCACCACTGTGTGGATACACCGCAAAGAATTCTTCGTGAGACTCTAGAAAAGTACAAACCTAAACCAGACTTAGACCAACTATCTAACCTTGGAGTTTAATGATCAGAAGAATAGGAGCTTGAAGACCATTAGTAAACTCCAAGGGGGAGAGGAAGGCTGAAGGAGAAGTATTAAGATATGATTTGGAGTATGACAAAGAAGGTCTGAACTGAGAGGAAGTCCGATCTTATTTTCATAAGGTTGTTGGAAAGTATCCATATAATAGTACTCTCAGGAGGATGTCAGACCAGAAGCCGAGGTTTATATCTCGAGGAAGTAAGGGTTAGAATCTAACCTGAGCGGGTAATTGATAATTACTCAGAAGCAGAAGAGCTCAAGTAAGTCTAAGATAATGAAGTTGGATGAAGAAGATGTCGAAGGACAATCAAAGCTTGAGAAGCTCAAAGACCGAAGGGTTTGACCAAACCAAAACTAATGTTTATTAGCAAGATTCCTTTCATGGAACCTAAAGAAACCAAAAGGAGGACAACTAGTATAAACTAGAAGCCATGACTGGATGGACTAAATGAGTCTGATCCATTCGTAGGAATAAACCACCAAGACCATGCCTATTGTAAATACCTTACCAAGCACCATTACTATAGTTATGGTAGTAAGGGAAAGCAATACCTTATCTTAAACAATTCTTTTAAAATTAAGCTTCGGATCATCGTAGCTGATAGAACCAAGCTTTGGGTACCCAGATAGGAAGTTGTCATCACAGCCAATAGTAAAGTCCATTAGTTACTTAAGATGTCCTAATCCAAGGATCTTTGGAGAGCAAGACTATAAGCTTAGAGTGTTGAAAGAAGTCATAGAATAGAAGAAAGTATCAGTGCCAGACATCAGAAGATTCCAGGAAGGATCTGGATGAGAGATATATTCAATTATATCTAATGAGATCACCATGGAGTTTGAAGAGATTGTGATCTGTTCAAGTCAGTTCAACATTCCGAAACATGAGAGCGTTCGAACTTCGGGACGAAGTTCAGTTTAAGGGGGAGAGGCTGTAATATCCCAGGTTTAGAGGCAACAAAATGAGAGAACATCAAAGTGTGCATTGCATTCATGCATAGAAAATCCGGGGAATTTTCGCGCTTCAAATAAAACTTACCACAGTAACTGAAGTTTCACTTGACTTGCTGGAACTGAAGTAGATCATCAAGTCAAGCGCTATAAACTTCACTGTGATCTTTGCTAAAACCCTGTTTTGGGTAGAGATGATTTGATCTATGTGCTAGATCAAATGTAATTAGTTTTACAACAAACAACACCTTAAGTAAGGGTCAACTACAAGATTCTATAAAAGATCTCAACATGACATTCCTTACAACAACACATGAATAATTATTCAACCATAAATCAAAGAACATGAATAATTAAGAAACTATTCTTTACTTATCTTTTCCATGTATTTTACTAAATAAATGTTTCTACCATGATTCTCATGGTATATCTTCAACTACCTTTGTGTGTAATTTAATTCACTTCCAAATTTGTTATCATATAAGGTAAACCACAGGGTCTAAAGTGCATAAAGGTCACACATTCTTATTTAAATTATAACTTATTAAATATATGGAATACCCTAAAACTGAATCCATTTACATTACAAGTTATAGTTCAAGCTATTTAAATAAAATCAACTATGGGTATTTTGAAACTTATATGATCATGCCTTGGTGAATTCAAACACCAACTATCCAAAATTGAGAAATAACCCTCAACCTTGACCTTTTGATTAATATTATAATGTAAATCCAATCAAGTATGATATAGTGACTCATCCACAATAATAAAACCATCCACAAGATATTTAGTAACAAATGCCACTTGGCTATCCAAAGATAAGTCATATGAGAGGATAAGGATCATGCCACATAGGATGAAAATATCTACATGACTTGCACTCCAAGCTATGACACCTCATGCTCAAAGGATTGCTATGGATGAGGGCATGACAACCAAGCACCTTACTCATCAAACCAAAACAAGAGTCACCCACCTATGTGTCATGATACTAGAGCTTGCCCAAGCCTATAAAAGGAACCACACCCTTCATCCATTTGTTCACCTTGTAGCATGATACAAGGAAACAAACACATAGAGCCACTCCATGCATTAGTTAGGATCAAGATGAA
>JAUUTY010001783.1:0-20000 GCA_030979885.1 Lolium multiflorum
TCCTACCATGTTGATATTGCACGAGAAATCCGGCTGGCACCCTCCATGGTAAGTATACTCCACCATGTTCACGGCGGGGAAGGGGTGTGTGTCGACCTTCATGGCGTACTGGTTGAAAATTAACCGTCCATTTTCTATCGCCATTTGGATCTGCTGCCGCCACACCCTGCAGTCGTTGGTGGTGTGGGTGAACGTGTTATGCCACTTGCGTATGGCTTTCCGTTCAGCTCTTGCACCGTGGGGATCTTGTGGCCTTCGGGTACCTTTATATGCTTCTCCGTGAGTAAGAGATCAAAAATCTGCTCAGTTTTGGTCACGTCGAAGTCGAACCCTTTTGGAGGGCCTTGTGGCTTCACCCATTTGCAGGACACGGGGCCTGCCGCACGAGTCCATTCAGCCACTGCTACCTCTCGATCTCCCGCAGCACCTTCATCCTCGTCTGCCTCAACCAGGGTCACCGCACGCTTGAATTTGTCCTGGTAGACATCCGGGTGGCGCTGCTCATATGCCGACAGCCTTCTGCACCATGTGCGCCAATGAAGGGCAGTCTGCTTGGGAGGCCATGTCCTTAATTGATGATGAGAGACCCACCACCGCCAACTCGACTGCTTCTTTTTCACTTACATGAGCCGAAAAGCATCGGTTGCTAATGGTCCTGAAGCGCTGGACGTATTCTGACACTGTCTCCCCGCGCTTCTGTCGTACTTGTGCTAGATCGGCAATACCAACCTCGGAAGCCTCTGAGTGATATTGCTCATGGAGCTGTTCTTCCAACTGCTTCCAAGTCCGGATGGAGTTCGGTGGCAGCGATGTGTACCACCCGAAAGCCGATCCTGTGAGGGACTGTGCGAAGAACCTCACACGCAACTCGTCTGATGCTGAGATCGTGCCCAGCTGTGCCAAATATCGGCTCACATGCTCGATGGAGCTGGAACCATCCGATCCACTAAACTTTGTGAAGTCCGGGAGCCGATATTTGGGGGGTAGCGGGATCAATTCGTAATCATTGGGGTACGGCTTGGTGTAGCCGAACGTCTTCCTTTTCGGCATCATGCCGAACTGATCTTTCAGATTGCACAAATCTGATCCGCGGTGATGGCTGAAGGTGTCGAACCCTGAAGATTCGCCGGGGTGGCATACTTAACCAGCCATGCTTGCTTTTCCGGTTCTAAGCCAACTGCAGGAGCTGGGCTCGGAGGTTTGTCGGAGTGGCGTACTTAGCTAGCCACGTTTGCTTCTCAAGATCTGCTCCCGACGTTCCCCCGTCGTCCCGAGGCCCCACCGTTGCAACCTGGTTCGAGAGTGCCCAGGTATTGCAGTCTGGTACGTATGCGCACGCGTATCCGTGCGGGATCTCCTTGGGTGCCTCAAGTAGGAATTGGTAGTCACTAGGATCACCACCAATCTTGTAGACGACGTATGCCGATGAGTTCGGCAGTTCCGGTGCTGCCCATGCGAACGGCAGCGGAGGATGGGACTGGAGTGGCATCTCTCCTTTGAAAGTCCCCAGAGCTGGTCCCGACGGAGAATACCGGTGGCTCATGATTTCCTGGACCACGCGCAGAGCGACACGCTCCAAAGTGTTCACCAGGCTCTCAGAATGGCGGTGCAGCGAATGAGCCACCATGTAGTTGATCTCTGACGCAGCGACCTGGTGCGTTCTTCTGACGGGGCGGACAGGTCCACTCCATCGAGTGCGCCTTCAGGTGTGAACCCCTTCCACCTGACGCCATGGGAGCGGGTTCTGTGGAAAGAGCCGATGAGTTCGGCTTCGAGGGTTGCCTTGATCTCGTCATGTTTCTTCTTGAGCTCATCAGGCAGATCCTCGTACTTGACCGGAGTGCCTTCCGCCATCTCGGATGTAGATGGCGATGTGGTGGATGTCGAAGGTAGTCCCACCGGGCGTGCCAGAATGTGTTGACGTCCGAAACCCACCGGCGGGCAGCGACGGGCAACACAGTAGAGCCGGGAACAACTAGGGCTGCGGCTGGCCCCAGTCCCTCGAGCGACGGCCCGCAAAGCCTCCCGGTCACACGTCCGATGCTATCGCAAGGGCGTGCCACCTGACCTATACCTGGTCGGAAGGTGTTGGATGATGCCTCGCTTAGTTTCCTGCATGGCATACACGTAAACATTAAATACGAGCCTCGATCGGCTCTCAGGTTATCCTGTGAATCGGCTCAAAGAGCCGATCCACCCATGATTCATACAAGGTGTCCGAATATATGGTGGTCCTGCTTGATCAAGATAAAGCTAATGAGATCTACGACGATTTAGGGTTTTCACCGCATAATCGGATCATCCTACTCACGATTGGGCCTCGCGCTCGCGCACGGTGACCGTAAGCCGATCCTAGACAGGGCCTAAAAACCAACACGAGGTCGATCCCCGGAACATCCTTTCTAGGGCTAGCAAACTTCACCCTACACGCCGCTGGATCCTCCAACCCTTTGTAGGGCCTAACTATTGCGGATGTTAAACTAATCCTTGATGAACAAGGAGCAACCGTAACAGATCAGATCTACTAAACTACGATCAAGGTGCCGCCCCTACACCTAAGATAGGTGTAAGGGCGGCTAGATGCATGAGGGTTGCACTACGACAGCATATGATACGAAGAACAATGCAAACCCTAACACATCTAAGATAACTACGTTGCTCGCCATCAAAAAGGCTTCAGCACGAGCAACGCATGAACAACGTGGGTAGGCTTGTGCTGCCTAGATCGCAAGATGCGATCTAGGCAGCATGGTGCTTACCGGAGAAACCCTCGAGACGAAGGGGTTGGCGATGCGCCGAGATTTGTTTGTGTTGAACGTTGGTTGTTGTTTATTCCATAAACCCTAGATACATATTTATAGTCCAAGGGACTTTCTAACGTGGGCGTGCACCTAACCGTGCACGGGTAAAACTCTAACTCTTAACCGACACGTAATCTAATATGTTACAGATACAAGGGCAAACTAGCCCAAACTTTGCATGTAAGGCCGATTCACGTATTTCTTCTATATATATTCTTCAAGTCCATCTTGATCGCGGCCCACCTCTGACTCGGTCAAATTCTGGTGATAACAGCTCTTTCTCTTTTTTGGCGGTGTGCATCCATATTGCAATTATGGTATTGCGTGGTTGTAGAGGCTGGGTGTAATTGGCATCTCATGATATTAATATATTCCCGTTATCGAAAAAATGCTTTATAAATACTGTTGGTAGTACATGATTCTACATGCTTTATCGGAAATGTGCAGATATTGTGTAAACTAGGGTTGAACCACATCGCTGTTTGTTGGGATTTCCCCCATCCATCCGCTAAAGGCTGGTGACTTCGAAGCGCTCTTCTTTCCTTGGCTGAAGCTTTTAGCTGCTAATGAATGGATGTGCTATCTCACTAAACCCATCTTACGATGGGTTAATTGGTTCTATGTCACTCCTCAATTCACAAGTTGTGTTTATGCCATTACAAAAACTGAAGTTGTGTTTATGCCACTCTCAGTTCTCACCCTTTTATGCCATTTTTCAACAATACAACATGAAAATGCTTCAGTAAATTGTCGTATTTCAGTTTATACTTTCGTATTGACTAAAATAATCTTGTGATCAGATTTGGAGCGCCTTTTGGGTGTTTCGGGCGAAAAAAATCCAAAATTTTCAAATTCTGGCCAAAATTAGAACTTGTCAGAAAAATCTTAAAAAAATTACAGAAAATCAAAAACACCGAAATGAGTATACTGTTTTAATTTGAGTCATTTATGTGCAGTTTTGCATCAAAAAACTGATATTTTATGTTCTATCTTGAAATTGGTAAAATTTTGTCCAAACATTCAACCTGCTTAGAAAAATCTGAAAATTTTACAGAATGTCCAAAACACTAATATGAGTATACTATTCTAATATGAGCCATTTCTGGGCACATATGATCCATTAAACAGAGGTGCAAAGTACGATCCAGATTATCTGAGAGTATGTACAAATTGTAGTATATGATATAAATACTGGATACATAGGCAGTATATGATGTTGTATTGCTGAAAATGGCATAGAATGGGGAATTGAGAACTGAGAGTGGCATAGACACAACTTCAGTTTTTGTAATGACATAAACACAACTTGTGAATTGGGGAGTGGCATAGAATCAATTAACCCTTTTACGATTCATACACACAGTTTGTCCTCAGGAATGGATTTAGCGTGCCATCAGGAGCCTGGCCATCATGTATCTTCACGTCCTATCGGATAATTAAGCCCGATGAACAAAGAGTGTGTGTCGAGGCTGTAGACTCGCCTCCAAATAAAGAGACCTGATCAACCGAGCATGAATCCTTATAAAAAAACTAGCATAACCGTCAAATAATAAAAAGGTTACTTTTTACTAAATCTATTGTGCAGTACACGAATCTTAAAGCAGGAAATTAACTAGAGGACACTGGAAAGTTTTGGGCGCACGCCAGATTCATCGGCTCTACTACTCCCCCCGTGCATCCATATAAGATGTTTTAGGTACTTTTAAAGTAGACTAGATACAAATCAAAGTGAGTCAATCTACACAAAAAAACAGACTACATACAAACTGAAGTGCATGAACCAAACAAACTGCTCCACCTTCTTACATTCTTAAACAGAATAAGTACATTATAACTAAGAAGTACTAGCACTTCACCAAATTGGGTTGGTTGCGACGAACCACATCGGTGCCTCGAACATTTTCTCCCTCTGTTCTTGCGCCTGGTAGTTCAGTGATGAGCCTATAGGAGCAGCCCTCCCGTTGATGTGTATGCGGCACCAATCTGGAACTGGCTGTGGGCGATGCTGGTCGCGCAAGTGTGTAGCAAACACACGGTCTGGTTTGAAGACTAGGAGAACTTCATCCGTATCGGCAGCAGCAGCTTCGGAATTTTCAGGGGGCTCTAGGAAGAACAGAAAGTTGATTCCAACAAACACTGAATTCCCTTGCAGATTGTCCTGTCTGATCCACTCAGGTGCTACAGGGTTATCCCACGGCCATGCATTCCCCGAGAAAAATGTGGTAGCGAAGAGAAGGATAAGAGATAAGCTCTCTTCCCATGTGTGATATTGGATCACCGTCGCTGCTGGTTTGTGCACCCTTGGTATGAATCCACAGGAGATTCCAGCCGAGTGCTGTCAGGTACCAGCTCCGTGATTCAAGATCTTCATTGGCATCACCACCAGCTTGGTCGTTTGCTGGCTCTTCATTTACTGGAGCATGTATGACACGAGCTCCTGCCAATAAACCTGTGTGTTCTTTTCACAGGCAATAATCACAACAAACAAAAACAACTAACAATTGAGAGATGAAATCAGATGAATGTGGTTGCAGCAAAACCTCTCGGCTTCGATACAGTGCATGTATAATACTGTATAACACATAATATTTAACTTCTTATATAGTGGACTTACTCCACTTGTTTGGTTCCCAAACCAGCACATCTCCTCGTGGCTCTGTAACTGCGTAGATGCGAGTCATACATTCCGAGGAGTTACCAATGGAAAAGGCATCAACATATGTCAATTATTTGAGATCTGTCTAAATTCAGATTTATCTATATATTAAATAGCATCTTGATACATTGAAATTTTAACAAATCTCATATAAGTTTAATGAGACGGAGGGAATAGTAAATTCCTCTGAGTCACTTTCGAAGTTGATTGTTCTTTCACGTGATATGACCATCTATTTGTGCTTCTCATACGAGGTGGAAGCTATTCAATCGTGTAGTCAGCGTCTACAAGCTTGGATTTTCACGGATCCAACTAGCAGCCCATGATCACACCTAGTTTGAATTTCCATGCCTCTCGGTGTATTATATTGTCATATGTACAGCGGGAGAACATAAGTTTGAAGTCAAAGCACGTTTACACAAAGTCACTAATTTTCCGGAGAACCGACTACTCAGTTGAATAGCTACAACTTCATGAGAGACACACAAATAGCTTGTCAATTTCATGGAAGAGGAGTCAACAACAATATCAATTTATAGATACAAGTTCCAGTCAAGATAATGACAGAAAATTGTATTTTTCTTCTATATATGAGGTCTCAAGCTAAATTTATTTTGGAAGGGTGATACTCCATCTATCCAACCAAACATGTCTGAGATTTTTTAAAATTCAAATTTATCTAGACACCAAATAGTATATAGATATATCTAAAATTTTACAGACCTCCGATATATTTCATGTGACGGAGGGGGTATTTTTGATTATGATGATACTTCAACTAATTCATGCTATAGACAAGTAGTACACGTTAACACTTGATATTTTCCCTAGTTTACGCGTTGGTATCACAACATAGCATGGAAAAAATAGCGCGCTGTTTCCATCATTTTAAAGGGCGCAATAGCATATATATAGAAGATGAATGCTATGTTATGCAGAATTTGCTCGCTGTGACACTAATCTCACTATTATCAGTCCTAAGTTCGCTATTTGACATAACGATATAGCGACCCTAAACAAGTAATGAAACTAGCAGGAGCCCACGAGGCCCCAAGTTCAACCTAGATAAAGTAAATCCCGGGTTGGCAATAACCGAGTCGCCATTTTCGACTCCCCATGCGCTGCGGAGGTGGCGGCAGTAGCAGTAGCAGCAGTGCCACTCTCCACCAGCTCCGAATGGACGCCTCTGCCTGCAGTATCTGGGACCAGAAACACAAAGAGGTCGCGCGCCTCGACTAGGAGCTCGATCTCATGACGGTCTACTCCGCCAAGCCATCGCCTCTTACGCAACTCGCGATGTCGTATCTGGTTTCACCCCTGCAGGTTCTCCTCCAACTTGGATAGCACCGGAAGGTAGTTCAGTAGTGGTATCTGTAGCCCGTAGACACCATGGCTAAGCATTGTATTTCTTAGTTCAGTTCAGTTCAATTATATACTTCTTACTAGTTCAGTTAAGTAGTTCTTGTCTTAGTTTTGCATATTTTCCTCCTACGAGAAGAAGGGAAAACGTGTTGATACCTTCCGGTCAATACTGGTTAATTAGCTATGCATCTACTACTCTCGACAATTTTTTAGTTGTTGAAAACCTTGATATAAATACTATACTTGTCTTATTTTTGCGAAACGCTATTTTGAAAGTGGCTCCGTTGCTAAAAGAACCTATTGCAACAAATTTGGGCCTATTGCCACGATTTTTTTTTGTTGCAATACACCGGAATCATTGTAGTGAATAGCACGTTGTTAGCACGCTATAACTTGCATAGCAATTTTGAGAAGGTTCGAGCTATTTGATTTAGACCTCCCACTTTTCATATGGAAGTACAAATATCTGAAGCATGTAAATTTAAAATTCGGATTAGTCATGGTTATCAATTGGACAACTGAAGTTAGACCCAAATTAATTGATGCATTAGTTGCATCAATTAATTTGGGCCAGATAGAGTATTATTTCTACGCGATTACTTGATACTTTAGAGTGCATATGTCTCTTTGAACAACTATATTTATAGTTGGAAATCAATATTTGTTGTTAGCCGACAACTTAGTTGAAATTACTTCCTCAGATCCACAATAAGTATCGTGATTTTAGTTCAAATTTAAACTAAAATAGACATTCTTATTATGAATTGGAGCAAGTACTAATATTTCATATGAGACAAGACAGCTCGGTGATTTCCGTGTAAAAACAATATAATTCACAATTATTTCGTGTTTTGGGTTTGGTTAAAATCAAAAAAAATTAATTTGAACCAAATATTTACAAAAATATTAATATTTATGATATAAACTCTATTGTATTAGAAGGATCATAAAGAATATTTTCATATTATATGTATTTGGTATTATGAATGTTTATATTTGTTTTCGTACTCGATCTTTGTTCAACTTTGCAGAATTTGACTTCCACTGAACCTAGAACATGAATTAAATAAAAACGGAGAGAGTAGTGATGGATAGGAAGGAATTCAAATCAACATACATAGTCAATGCAACAATGACTTTTTTTATCTGGCGGCATGATGAAGCTAATTTTATTTTGGAACGTCAGCATTTTGATTATGCGATTGGTAATTATCAAGAGTGGTTCGATCAAATACAGTTGATTGTGATAGCTAGGTAGTCCAAGTCAAAATTGGTATTTCTTTAAGCAATGGTGTCACAACAAACCTGCAGCCCATTAAGTTAGTGACTTTGTGTAAACGCAATTTGAATGAAAACTTACGAACTCGCGCTATTCATATGGGTATAAAATTCTCAGAAGCTTCAAATTTCAAATTATGTTTGGTCACGGGCTGCTAGTTAGATGTCTGGAAGTCCAAGCTTGTAGATAGCTCATGGTCGTATCGCATGGAAGAATAATCAAAAAGTGACTGATAGGAATTTATTAATATGCAATTCATGAGTGAAAATATTCTCAAAAGGTAGTCATAAATTATTTATAATTTCATGGTTTTCCTGAATTACTTTTTGCATGATACTCTATGAATTGATTGACGAATTTGTGATTAATATGACACTCAATTTGTCTGTACAAACATTATTATGAATAATTAGTCAACCCGAAAGTCTACATAGACAAGTATAAATAGATGACATATCACTAGTAGAAAACTGGCCTCCGTCCAGGCCTTTTGTTCCGGCCCAGTCTGGAGGCGGGACAAATGGCTAGGCCACGTCGCCCCGAAACCAGCTGGAGGGAACGGGGCCTTTTGTCCCGGTTCTTTAGGGACCTTTTGTCCCGGCTGGAGGCTTGGACCGTGACAAAAGGGTCTGAGGCCTTTTGCGGCCTGCTGGCACCCCTTTTGTCCCGGTTTGTGGCTCAAACCGGGATAAATGGTCTTTCTCCATACATCTTTTTCCTTGGTGGTGGAAGGTGGAGGTTTATGCTATCCTTTTTTTCTTCATGTGCACAAGAGGTGTTTGATGAAATGTTTGTGAGAACGATGCCACTTGAGTTCATTTTATAAGATTTCTCCTCTTTTTTGTCCTAAAAGGTTAGCAACTATTTTCTCGTATATATAGACCACACAATACTAATTTTAGCATGGTGATTGCATTTCATACATAATTGTACTTATGGTGAAAATGAGTCATCCATGGATGTACGGTAACCGATGTGATCCCGTCTGCAGAGAGGGCGTGAAATCTTTCCTGGTTGTGGCCGAGGCCGACAAGGGGAAGCATGGTTTTATTTATTGTCCATGTGTGAAATGTCGGAATGAGAAGGATTACTCTTGCTCAAGAGACATTCAGGGCCACCTGACAAGGGATTAACTTATCAATGCCTACAGGTTGTAGACTAGGGTTTAGTTGGAAGTAGAGGGCAAGTAGATCTCGAAGGTTTCAGCCGAAAAGTACTCGATGATTATGAAAACTAGGGTTTGAGAGACAATGATTCGATCTTTTCTTTGTCCCTCGACTCCCCCTTATATAGGAGGTGGAGTCGAGAGATTCGTCTTGTACAAGTTACAGAGTCCGGGAGGGTTTACAACTCATCCCGCAAGATTACAAACATCATCTCTATTACAATTCTAACTTTCCTTAATATCAACTTGGGCTTCCGAATCTTCATTCTTCGGGTCGTGGGCCTTCAGTAAACCCAGGGTACTATCTTCGGCAGGCCCATTGGGGATGCCTATGTCAGTAGCCCCGAGATTTTGCTTGAATCGTAGAGTCGGGAAAATCTCCACTGTTTATATTTACTCGACAACTTGAAACTTCTATATTTCTTCATATGAATTTCTATATTGTACAGGGATAATGGTAATTGGGGCTAGTTCATCTGACGGATCAGGTACTAGTTAACTGCTCTAGTGGCAATCCGCAAAACCTACTTCAAGATCACGTCCCCGGACATGATCTCGGGATACTGGTGTAAACTTCGACAGGTGCCTCGTAAGGTCTTACCATTCTGTCGAGTCCCGGTCATATTTATCGGGTACCTAACGCGTCCGTTAGGATTTTTCTTCGTATCTGTTGATACGGATAGAAGTAGCAAACCGACGTCAGAGACGGCGCCACGCCACACAGAACGGATCTGGGGTCTTACCTTCGCAAATTTGCGGCATTCAGAAATTGTTCGCAACCTTGGCGTTCTGAGAATATATTGTCGAGTGCTTATTCGGCTGTTGGAATGGCATATTTTATTGAGTCAACGGATGACTTATATTGCTCTCCCGATGGGAGTATATGTAGAGTTACTTATAACTCGAAATATACTCTTTTGTTCTTCTATCTTTCTTTTTTTATAATTTCATCGGGCACGCGAACAGCGTTCCCGATGGGAGTAGCCCCCGAGGCTACAGCCAAGGACTTGTACTTGGGTGTAGGCTCCACGCCTTATGCCGCTATATTTTCTTTTTCTCCCGATATTTGTCAAATCTCTCGGGTGCGCGAACAGCGCTCCCGATGGGAGTAGCCCGAGGCTATGAACAAATATTTGTATTTGATCATAGGCTCCCACCATTTCTATTTTGTCTTTCTCGAATTTTTCAATTTTCCAAAGTAGCCCCCGAGCATTTGATCAAAAACTTGTATTTGATCAAAAGCTCTCCTATATTTTTTTACCGTCGCCACTTTTATGAAGCTGTTGAGTCGAATTTTTTTCCCTTGCTAAAGTGATGTCATTGCTGATGATAGCCACAACCTTAATTCCTGGAAATCGCGAGATGCTCCCTCTCGCTGCCTTGCGGGCCCAATTTTCGCATTGTATTGACACGTCGTGGAAGTAGGGGACACACGTTCTCCACTTTTCCTGGCGCACGCACTGTAACTCCATCAGGGTGAAATTACTTTTTACCCCTGTTCCACGTGTACATCATCTGTCACAGACTTTTTCCATCCAACGGTGCGCCGCTTCGCCGCACCTCTATATAAGATCCCCTTCTTCTTCCTTGAGCACCTCCGCTCGCGCCGTTCTCTTGCTCTCCTCTGCAAAAACTCCTCTTGCGCCCCCCAGTTCCCTGAGCTCATCTTCTTCCAAGCTGCATTCCTGCGCCATTGTTAATGCCACCGCGTAGATTGACCAGACACAGCACGCCAGAATCGACGATGGCTTCCGTGGATCTGGGAAGCGCCGAGTGGGAGAGATCCAAAATCTCCACCCAAGACATCAACCTCCTGAAGAAGCCCAAGGCGCTGTGTTTCCCCAGCGAAGAAAGCTACCCAACCCCTCCAATGGAGTATCGGGTTAGTTTTGTCGACCATCTCATCCGCGGCCTTTCTGCCCCCATTCACCCTTTCCTTCGAGGATTGCTTTTTGTTTACGGTCTGCAACTTCATCACCTCACGCCCAATTCTATCCTCCACATCTCCATTTTCATCACCCTCTGCGAAGCCTTCCTTGGCGTCCAGCCTAACTGGGCGCTATGGAAGCGCATTTTCTTTTGTCGCCGCAATGGTTCTTCCAATGTCGCCTATAATATAGGAGGCGTTGTTATCTGCGTTCGCCCCGATGTCGAGTATTTCGACGTCAAATTCCTTGACTCAGTTCAAGGGTGGCGCAAGAAGTGGCTGTACATCCATGAGGAGAACCATGGATGTGCTGAAGACAATATTCCTCCTTTTGACGGTGCCGAGAAAATCTATCGCCGCCGCTCCTGGGATGCAGAGGCTACCGAAGAAGAAAAAATGTCGACGGAGGCATTGATGACTCGCATCCACGGGTTGCAAAATACTCGCGGCAAAGAACTATCAGGTATCCAAATCACAGCGTACTTCCTTAGAATCAGAGTGCAGCCTCTTCAGGCTCGCAAATACCGTCTCTGGAAATATGCGACAAGGATGCAGATCGGTTGTCGGTGGATTTAGAGGTCAAGGACTTAGAGAAACTTGTCCGGAAAATTTCCTCTCTCAGCAAAAAAGATCCTGTCCCTTCTTCTTGTCGCGTAAAACCATACAGCGCCACCAATGCACTTCCCGAGGTAATCTTTGTCGACTTTGCTCATTTTGATTTGCCATCCTTTGCATAACTCTTTTGACATACCCCCTTGTTTTCATATAGAACCATCCAAATCTTGTCTCGCTTCCTCCCCTTCCTGAAGGTGGAGAAGTCGAAGAACGTACTGTTGTCAATGAAGACAACCAAGATGTTGTTCATGATAGTGAACCCGCAGGTTCTCGAAAATCTGCGGGATCTTCTGAAAAGGAAGCTGAATCAGAGGGTCCACAGTCTCCTCCTCCTGCTGTTTCTCCAAAGAACAAAAGGAAAAGGACTGAAGTCGAAGATTCCGGCACTTCCAAAGCCGAAGAAGCTGCTCCTTCACGCCAGAAGGCAGCTTTTGATCCATACCTTGAAGCCCTCGTCAGCTCGTAAGTTATCTTTTTGTTTCTCCTTGTTTTGCTACTCGAAGATTTTTGTCTATCTTGCTTTTTTTATACTGCCGCCATTTAATCGCAGTGGTGACGAGGAAGAAATTCCAGCTACTGATGCGACTGCTCGAACGAGTACGTCGCATACTCTAGTTGTTTCCGAGGTGCAAATTGAAGGAGAAGAATCTTCGCCTCCTCAACAAAACCTCGACGCTCCTACTCCTCCTGCAAGCCCTCTTGTCCCTTCACCAAAAAGGGCGAGAGTTGAATCAGTCATACAGCCTACCCTACAATTGGGTAGCTCTTCGACTCCTCTTCTGGATGATGTAAGTTCTTGAATACTTTCTGATGCTATCGATGTCTTTCTCTGTTTACTTCTTTTTATTTTGTGTTGTCGTACTTTTTGTTCCCTACCGACATTTTCTTTCTCTATCTTTCTTTTAACAGCCTTTGATTAAGGAGTTCATCTGCTTCGGTGCCCAATTTGTTGGGTACCGTGACTACGCTAGCAAAGCTGAAGGTAATGTCCTGCTGCTTCTCTTTACCCTTGCCTTCTCACTTGTTTTTTGTCGATGTTTTTAACTAGCTTCACCTTTCTTGATAGAAAAACTGGCGGAAGCCAATGAACGTGCCAATACACTTGCTCAAAAATTAGAGCAAAGTGAAGAGGCTCGTAAAAAGGCCGAATCAGATGCTGGCAAAGCTAGGGCAGAGGCTGATAAGGCCAAGGCAGAAGTTGCTGGTGTCGAAGATCTCGAGAAGAGACTTCATGATGCCGAAACTTCCTTGGTCGAGCATAAAGCCGCGCAGGCTGCTCGTGAAAAAGCGATCCTCAAGCGCTTAAACTCACAGAATCGGCGATTTGTCAGTAAGTTTTTCGATCTATTTTGTCTTCTTTAGACTTGCTTTTCCTTACTTGCTTGTCGACCAACATATATTTTCCTCGACAGATAAAACGAACCAAGAATTTGAGCTTGAAGATCCCGACAACGATCCTCTTCTCGACGCACTCTCTGTCCTTGAGTTTCATGGAACAGAAACTCGTGAAGGCATTGAACAGGCCGAAACAGGATTGTCGCGGCTATTCCCTTACTTCTTCCCGAAGAAAAAGGAACCCGCTAATTTCCTTGCTCTTGCCAAGGAGTTCAATCCACCAGAAGATCTTGGACCGAAGATGCGCCAAGAGAATATGAAGATTGCTATCGAAAGTACTGTCTCCTTAATTGCAGATAGCCAGCAAACCATCGACTGGACTAAAGTGGGCGACACACAAGAGATGGAGACTACTAAGTGGCGATCACTGATCAAAGCTGCGAAGCCCAACACGAAGAAAATCCTTGCCTATCTTGGAATCAAGCCAACTTCAACTCCTAGCTCGTCGAAGCCGGAGGTCTAGTTGAATGCCCTGTCTTTTCTTTTCTTTATTTTCTGTTTCGTAGACATTGTCGCCATAATAGTTTTGGCGGCAATAGTTCTTTTGAAGAACTCCTCCTGTAATATCCTTGTAAATTTCCTGAAGATCAATGGAATTCTTATCTTGCACGATCATTTGATGTTGAAATTTTCTTTTCCAGTTGATATTTGATAACTACTCCGCCAATCCTTGTCCTGCCGATACTTCGCCTGCTTCTTCCTTCTCGAAGAATATCCTTGTCGACGACGACCTTATCGAAGGTTCTTCAAACAAACATTTGTCGCCCGATTTGCAAGAACTTCGCCAACAACTTCAATCCATGAAAAAGAAATGCTTGTACTAATGGAAAAGTCTCGAAGATCTTCGGAGGGAGAAAAAATTGCTCTTCAACAGGCTCAAGATGCTATTGCTGCAAAAGAGGTCGCGGTTGCTGAGGCCACCGAAGCTTCTTCTCGAGAAAATTATATGCTTCAACTAATGACTGACGCCAGCTTGGACATGACAGGTATGTTTCCTGTACATAACCATGCTTGATGTTGTTCTTGCTATTTTTCCTTCCTTAACAATTTCTTCGCTGGTCCAGGCTCATTTTTGGATACTGCTGCCGAAGATCAACGCATTGAAGCTCGAGCCAATGTTCTGCTCAGACTTGCTACACAGCATGGTTCTAACTTTTGGGTTACTCCTGAGCGTACCCGCCAAATTGTCAGATTCCAAGATCGCGCGGCTCAGGTCCACGATTTCCTCGACTTCTGTACGAAGACTTTATTTTTAGTTTACGGAACCATGTTCCCACGCAACAAGATGCCAGAAACTCTTCCTGCTTTGATGGAAAAATTTTGAGATGCTCCTCGAATCCATGGCTTCGTTCGAGCTCTACTCTCTGTTGGCGCAAGATTTGCTATGATGATGATAAAAATTTGCTATCCAAAATTGCCCATGGATCAAATTGTTTCCAAGTGCCTGGCCAAGATGTCAAAAAGGAAGAGAAACATGGGCAAAATTGATGATCTTGTGACTCCTGTAGCAGAAGATATGATGGATGAACTTCTTCGGATAGATGCTGAGTTCTTCGTGAAGGGTAGCTATGCCGAGCATAGTACTCGTGCTTCCACTGAACGAATAACCATAGACCATGTGCTAGGCATCCGCTGAGGATTTTTCCTTTGCTGTATTTTCTCTCTTGGTGGGTCATGATCTATATTGTAAAGCTGCCAACTATGTATACATATATATTTTTCTATTTTTGATCGTCAAGCCCCCAAGTGTCTTGGTGGCGACGTTCTATATTTTTGTTGCGAGGTTTTTTGACAAGCGATAGAATTTTGACGAGTATACTATATTTATGGGTATTGGCCCCTGATTTTCTATTTGGCAAGGTATTTTTGAACCAAGGCGAAATATTTTCGTGAGTCTAGTTCATCTATATTGTGTATATTTTGCAACTTTTAAAGGCATTTAGCCCCCAAGCAAGTCGAAGAACAAGAAGTATGTCTCCACTATCTTTATTATATTGCAGCACCGCGAGCCCGCCTCATTAAAAACCTTACCAGCCCCACTCGGTCCCTGAAAAGGAAAAGAGTGCGTCTGAAAACTCGCGGGCATTTCAGTACATTGTATTTTTACAAAGGAGGACTATATTTCGACTCTAGGCGTAGAAACGCCTGAGCTGCGCCACGTTCCAGGGGGTTTTTCTGAACCCCTGTCTTCTTGTCCTTGATTCTGTACGCTCCTCCTTCGATTACTTCGTGACGACGTAAGGGCCCAGCCATGGTGACTCGAGCTTTTCAGTACTTTGCTGATTGAGCCGTAAGACCAAATCGCCGACCTGGAAAGATCTTGGCCGCAACCGTCGACTGTGGTAGTTTTTCAGGTCCTGCTGGTATCGGGTGATAAAACTTCACTGATGAAGTATACCGGCCTTTGCACTCCATGGAGTTTTCCTTCTTCCTCTCTTTCAACGACTAGCGCCGTGCTAACCACCTGAGGTGTGGCTGCGATGTATAGCAGGAGAGGTTCCTTCTCTTTTGGTGCCACTAAGATTGGTGGTATCGAAATTCTGCGCTTTAAATCCTCGAAAGCTCGCTCTGCCTCCTCATTCCATTGGAATTTCTCTCCTTGTTTGATTAGAGCGTAAAACGGTAGCGCTTTTTCTCCCAATCTGGCGACGAATCTGCTTAAAGCTGTGACTCGCCCAGTTAGCTGTTGTACTTCCTTCAACTTTGTTGGCTTTCCTCATTGTTACGATAGCCTGTATTTTTTCGGGATTTGCTTCAATCCCTCTCGCTGAAACAAGAAAACCGAGAAGTTCTCCTGCAGGGACACCAAAGGAACACTTCGTTGGGTTCAATTTGAGACAGAACTTGTCGAGGTTGTCAAAGGTTTCCTTCAGATCTTCGATTAGCGTTGTCCCGTTTTTTGATGTTATGACGACATCGTCGATGTACACTTGTACGTTTTTCCCAATTTGTGTCGCCAAACACTTCTGCATCATCCTCTGGTATGTTGCTCCCGCGTTTTTCAAACCAAAGGGCATTGTTTTATAACAAAATACTCCATAAGGTGTGATGAACGCTGTTTTGACCTCATCTTCTTCTTTTAATCTAATCTGGTTATAACCAGAGTATGCATCCAGGAAGGAAAGACGTTCGCACCCTGCCGTGGAGTCGATAATTTGGTCGATCCTTGGGAGGGGAAAGTGATCCTTTGGGCAATGTTTATTGAGACACGTAAAATCGACGCACATGCGAAGGACTTTAGTGTTTTTCTTCGGCACCAACACTGGATTTGCTACCCATGTGGCCTCTGTATGCAGCTCCTTGATAAAACCAGCTTCTCTTAGTCGATCTATTTCTGACAGCATAGCTTTGCGGTTTGGCTCCGAAAAACGCCGCAAAGGTTGTTTGATTGGTCTCGCTAGTGGATCCAAGTTTAGGTGGTGCTCGGCAAGTTCCCTGGGTACTCCTGGCATGTCAGCTGGACACCATGCGAAGATTTTCCAGTGCTCACGGAGGAACTCGACGAGCGCGCTTTCCTATGTGAGGTCCATGTTTGCCGCAATGGACGTCGTCTTCTTTGGGTCTGTCGGGTGAATCTGTACCTCCTTGGAATCCTTTGCAGTGTTAAAGGTTGTCTCTTTATTAGGCCTCCCTACATCTGGTAGCACATCATAATCAGTCATAAGCCTTGACTCCATGTATTCTGCTTGCATCCCGAAAGTTTCTGATAGTCGATGAAAATCCTTGTCACATTTATCGGCTAAAGCGAAACTTCCTTTGACTGTAATTGGTCCCTTAGGTCCAGGTAACCTCCACAAGAAATATGTATAATGTGGTATTGCCATAAATCTGGCATATGTTGGTCGTCCCAATAAGGCGTGATACTGACGGGAAATCCACGACTTCAAATTCCAGCTTCTCAATCCTGTAGTTTTCTCGGGTCCCGAACTGAACGTCGAGATTGATCTTCCCCAGCGGATAACTTGGCTTCTCCGGTGTGATACCGTGGAATCGTGTGTCGGTCGGTTTCAGGTTTGCTAGGGATATATTCATCTTCCTTAGTGTATCTGCATACATAAGGTTTAAACTGCTGCCGCCATCTATGAACACTCGAGATACATCAAATCCCGCAATTACTGCTGGTAAGATCAGTGCTGACTGCCCTGGTCGAGGAACTTGTTGTGGATGATCAGCTATTGTGAAGCCAATATCTTGCCCTGACCAGTTAAGGTACTCGACTGTTGGTGGTGGCATCTTCTCTGCCATAAACACCTGTCGCGGGATTACTTTCTGAGCTCTATTAGATGGCCTGCCTTTCTGGATCATCGAAACCGCTCCATTAGAGTTGGGATCAACATAAGGTGGTGGAGCAGGTGCTGCCGCTATTCTGAGCTGATGTCGATTTTCGTTCGTAATTGCGGGAGGAGGTGGCAAGTGAATCTCACTCCTGGGTCCTTGAGGGTTTCTGTGCGCTGCCTGAGCATTTGCATGTCCTGCCCACCTTAACATTGCCTGGAAATTTCGGCAATCCTTCTGCAAGTGTCCTGACTGTCTTTTTCGATTGTTGTCGAGAAAAAAGTGCATCTGCCACGGCCCGTTCATCATCTCTTCAGGGGACACAAAAGGTCTCTGGAACCTTGGCCCGGTATTTTGCCTATTGTTTCGAAAGTCATCTCTATTGTCGCCTCGATGTACGTTGCTCCTCTGGTAATCATCTCTGTTGTTTCCTCCAGCGCTTGCTCGGAAGCCAGCCGAAATTTGCCCGGGAGCATCATAACTCGAGTACTGCCGAGGAAATCGTCGCCTACTTTGATAATTTCGGCTGCGGTCCTCCTCTGGTGACCTATGTCGTTTGTTGTGAACGGCATCTTCCCCATCTGCCCATCTGTTTGCTATCTCCATTAATGCGGATACTGTCTTTGGATTGGTCCTGCCCAGATCCTCGACAAAATCTCCTCGCCGGATTCCTGCGACAAACGCGTCTATTGCTCTCTCGTCAGATATATTCTCTGCCGAGTTTTTAATGATGTTCCATCTTTGGATATATTTTCTCATTGGTTCGTCTGGCTTTTGTCGACATGACCTCAATTCCTCTAGCGATGCAGGTTTTTTGCAGGTGGAACAGAAGTTCTTGATGAAAACGTCCTCAAAATTGTCCCAGCTGTCGATAGATCCTGGAGGAAGTTTCTTTATCCAGGATCGCGCGGCTCCACTCAGGTGTATCTGAATACTTTGCATAGCTGTTGCTCTGGTCCCTCCTGTGAGCTTCACCGTTTCTAGGTAATCGACTAACCAATCCTCTGGATCTTGCAAGCCATCAAATTTCTTGAAACTGTCGGGCAACTTGAATCCCGAAGGGACTCGAGTTTTTCGGACTCTCCTTGTAAAGCATGGTAAACCGCACATGTCCTCGTCGTTTATTTCTGGGGAATGCCGATGTTCTCTTCTACTTTGCCGTGCTCTGTCCACCCTTGCTTGTGTTGCTGTGTCTCTTGCTCCACTTGTCCCTTCCGGAGCTGCTGCTGCTGCTGCCGCAGGTCGTGGACTATTTTGCCTTGCTGTTCCTTCGGGAGGTGTTGGTGCAAACGCCGTTCCCATGGCTCCAACTCCTGCCATTGCCATGTTGTACAGTGCCTCCCTTGGATCTCCTGGAGGTGGCCTGGACGCAAGGATAAAGTCTTGTGTCACCATATACCCAGCTTCTGGTGTCTTGGGAATAATATTTCCTCTCGTGTCTATCGACATAAAAGACATGTCGAGGTTTTGAACCAAGTGTTCTCTTTCTCCTTCAGGTATATGTTGCATCCTTGATCTTGCCCTGTTCCGAGCTTCCCTGTGGCTATCTCCCGAAGTTCTAGATTGTCGACTCTGTTCTGCTCTTCGCTTGCTTGACGCAGAGGCTGCCTCCTTTCTTCTGTTTAGAGACGCTGTCTGTTTTTCCAATTCTCTTGCAGCTCGTGCGAGCCTATATTTATATGCTTGCAACTCTTCTGGTGTGGCTGTTGTGGCCATTGGTTCTGAACCATCCATAGCTCTTGCGGCTCTATCCCATGCTGTTTGCGGGAGTTGAACCCTGACGCGAGGCGTAGGTCCGACATATTTGCTACCTAGACCTCGTCGTAAATCAGAGGGATCAACGTATGGATTTCCCAAATCGTCGAAAGCCTCAGATGTTTCCTCGTGATCACGACTTGGCTCTCTGATGGCATAAATCTGATGGTATTTTGTATTCAGATCTGTGCTATGTTTGGTGACACCATCATAAAGATTGGCGAAGACCTTGCCCACTGTGGTGGATTTTTCGATGAAATCGAAGCTGTCGACGCTGCTCGAGTCATCGCTTATATAGGAGTCCGCGGATGACTCGAAGGACATGTCGATGAAGATCTTGGAGAGCTTTTCGCTTGCCCTGGTGCTGATGAAGCGTGGCGATGAAGTCTCTTCTTCGCCTGACTCGATTGATGATGTTGAGTTCGAAAAATCGGAATCGACCGCCGACAATCCCGACGAAATCGGAATTTCGAGACGATACGCTCCTTCTTTCCCGACGCGAAAGTGGAATCTTCCGAACGTCATCTCCATAGGCTCCTTCAGATACGCATATGCATCCAAACGGGAGGGCGGGTGAGGAACAAAATCGACAAGACCAGTTGCGATCTGTTTACCTCGATCCATTGCGTTGCTTGCAGTTGAGTCGACGATTTTGAACGTGCCATCGAGATCGGATCCTTGACACCTCTAATTCCCACAGACGACGCCAATTGACAAGGGATTAACTTATCAATGCCTACAGGTTGTAGACTAGGGTTTAGTTGGAAGTA
>JAUUTY010001784.1:0-20000 GCA_030979885.1 Lolium multiflorum
CGTCGAGGAGGTGGTCTTGCTTCACCATGATCTTGACGTTGTTGAGGTTGAGGTTGTGGACCTTGAGCATCTTCATTGTTGTTTCTTTGTTGTTGAGGAGGAGGTGGTCTTCCATGACCTTCATCTTGATCATCATTGTTGTGGCGTTGATGAGGCCTCACACTTTCTTCACTTGATGCTTGGTGATGACTTGAGTCTTCTTCCATCTCAACATCTCGTGCTTGATGAGGTGGTCTTCTACCATGAGGGCGATCATCATGATGACGACGGTTGTCTTGACCTTGACGGCGTGGTGCCCTATCACGAGGAGGTTGATCAACATTGATGATGCGGCGGTCTTGGTTCACTTCTTGTTCGGCATTATGGTGGTGCCTTTGAGCATTGGCCACTTGAGATGGGCGAGGTTGCCCTTGATGATGACGTGCCTCTTGCTCTTGGCGGAGCCTTTCTTGCTCACGTGCATGAAGGAGATCTTGATCATGACGAAGACGTTGTTGTTCCTCTTGGAATTGAGCATGGAGATGTTCTTGTTGAAGGCGTTCTTCTTCAAGGCGTAGACGTTCTTGGACAAGTCGAAGTCGTGCTTGCTCCGCTTCTTGAGCTTGTTGTTGAAGCACTTGAGCATCCACATTATGGTGGCGTGGGTCTTGATTGGAATCATGATGCGACGATGTAGGAGCTCGTGACCTTGAGCTATGAGAGCGTGAAGACCTTGAATGGTGTCTTCTATCTTCTTGACGGTTGAGTGTATGGAGGATGTTGTCCAACGCCGTCTTCATTTCTCTTGTTTCTTGACCTTGTATGGCGAGTGTTGCCTTCAACTCATTGCCTTGAGTTTCAATCTTCTCATTGAGTTCTTGAACTTGATTGTTGAGGTCAATCCTTTGCACTTGAGCTCTTTCTTCATAGCGGACGTTGGTATCCTTGAGCATGGCTTCAAATTGATTGAGCTTGGCGTGGACGGCTTGAGTAGCTATCCAATGTTGGTGCCGCGTCATCGGTAGTTGATTCCCTTCTCCACTAGACATGGTTACAACTAAAACAAGAACTATGTGGTGGGTGGTTAGGAAAGACTACCAAAAGTGTCAAAACTTGCAAACCAAAATCGAAAAAGTGTTTCAAGTCGAGGAACAACCGATATGTATGCACACACACAAAACAAAACTCTATATGGTGTTAGGTATGGATGTGGAAAGCCAAATGGAAGAACCAAACGAAAAGTCTATTGTCAAAAGTGGGTAAGATCCAAAAGTCACAAGTCAAAGGCGGTGATCACAAAAGGCATACACAAGGTGGAACACACGCGTGGGACAAAATGGGGTTAGCGCGACGGAAAATGAGCACGAACAAAATTGGTCCTAACGAAGACTACTAGCTCGGTGTCACGCTAACGCAAGAGAGACCGTGGCTTGGTTGCAAAATTGAGAAGCAACAAGATTTGCGCAAGACGCCTCTCTTCTCTTTTCTCTCTTTTGCTTATAAGCTTTGGACTCTTTTGTGTATAGGTGTCACTCACACTCTTTTTCTTTTTCTTTTTTTTGTATGCTTAGAAGCTTTCTTTTCTCACTATCTATGTAAGTATGTCACACTTCTTTTGCCTATCTTTTCACAACGAGCTTGCTTCGTAGCTTTGCTCAACACACGCACACCCTCACGGTCGGGACGCTTGCGCAATGCTTCGCAACACTAGAAAGCCACTCTCGATAGGAAAGGTACGCAAAGGAAGCTAAGGCTACAAGTTAGGTGCAAGTTATACCACTTGATGACGGTGGCCGACGATGTTGTTGATGTTGCGGAAGCTTAGTGGTAGCTGAAATGGCACACACAACGAAGTCCAAACACAAGGGGTTAGTGCCAAAACGAAAAACGAAGAAAGCTGTCAAAATTTCGGCCAGGCGGAACTTCCGGTCCTGAGGGGCGGAACTTCCGGTCCCCGGGCGGAACTTCCGGTCCTTCCGGGCGGAACTTCCGGTCGCAATCAGATCTGCGGGCTGTTCTTCGATTTGGGCGGAAATCCGGGCCGAAAATCTTCGAATTCGTGGAAAATTTGGCACTAAGAGCGGTGGGAAGGTGGGGGAATTGCAGATCAACACCAAAGACAAGTTTCTATTGGACCAAAACCACCAAAAACTCAACAAATCGCGAGATCCAACCAAGGCCAATTTGGGGCTATTTTTTGGGAAAATTTTTTGGAAATTTTTTTGGGCGAAATTGGTGGAATTGGTGGGTGTGGGGGTCAAATCCGTGGCAACCAAGGAGCTCTTGATACCATATGATAAGGGCTAAGCCCAGGGATGTGCCCGATCTTCACGGATTTGAAGGGATTCGTGGGGGTAGGTGGATGAACGCGATGAACACGTGGGGGAATCGCGGGGATACAACACACACACGCACACAATTCGAGTTTTCCCTCGTTGGCTCGAAACACCAACTCGATAGAGGTTGCGAGAAAAGACCTTCCGGTAGAAGTCCCGCAAAGAGATCGACAAATCGAAGCTCGGGAGATCTAGAAGGGCGAAAAGACCGGAAGGTTTGATAGAAGTGCAAGCAAAAGACCAAATAGGTAGAAGTGCAAGCAAAAGATCAAACAAACGGTAGAAGTCGCCAAAGAGATCTTCACGAGTCGATAAGGAGCCCGGGTGGGGATACAAGATCATAGATCTAGGTAGGGTTCCCACAAGGGTGAGCTAAGCTCAGGTTTTCTTTCAAATCAAGTCTAATCTCAGATCTGAGCCAACTAGGCTATTTATAGGTGGGGGCGAAGAGTTAAGTTACATGCTGAAAAGTGCTGTTGTGCTGACGGTCTTCGCTTCATCATGTGCGTCAACGACAAGAACCACACTCAAGGCCGAGGTCACGGAGGCATGGAAGAGAAGAAGGAAGAAGAGCGTCCGAGGTCGCCAGGAAGAGAAGGCGCCTGCCACAAGTCAATTCGGGCCAAGGCCCATGTACCCCCTTGTTTCCCTAAACTACCCCTCCTTAGTGGCTCCCTATATATAGGCTCCCACCTCCCCCTTCATTAGGTAAGACATAACTTGAGTGAGAACTTGGCTTATGCCTCCACCATCCCTTTGGGATTAGGGAAACCCCCTCCTCTCTTAGACACAAATCTATGAGTTGTATCAAGGCACTCCTTATATGATTTATCTTTCGCACTTGTGATTCTACCGCGGTCTCTCACTCGTGTGACTCCATAGATCGTATATCGGTCTTTCTCTCGGGGATTCTACCTCGTGTCTCTCCTTGAGGGATTCTATCGGGATAGTGGTTCGGGCTATCGGGAGTAAACCGAATTGTATCGGGTTGTGTTGCGTGCGTTCGCGTGTGTTCATCGTGTTCTTCGCCGTGTTCTTCGTGTTCTTCCTCTCCCCCGCCTTTGCCTCGGTCAATTCGTGAGATCGGGCCACAACCGAGCCCTTAGGCCTTATCAAAAGTGTTGTTGTGCTGAAGTTCGCGGAGGCGGAAGTTCCGGCCGTCTTGGGCGGAAGTTCCGGTCAGGGGCGGAAGTTCCGGTCCTGGGGGCCGGAAGTTCCGGCCAGTTCCGGCCAAGTTCCGAAAGTCGTCCATTTCCTTGCAGTAACATCCAGGGGCTTTTCGTTTTCGGAACTTGGGCGGAACTTGGGCGGAAGTTCCGACCGGGCGGAAGTTCCGGTCCCTCGGGGCGGAAGTTCCGGTCCGATGCTTTTTCCTGCGCGCTGGAGGGCATCTTGGGGGCATCTTGGAGGAATCTGGCCGGAAGTTCCGGTCCTGGGGGGCGGAAGTTCCGGCCTGGGCGCTGTAGCTCCATCTTCATCGTTTCCAGCTCTCTCTCCAACGTCTTGGTCTCCATGGCTTGTGTCTTGGTCGATGTACCTGATTGAACATAGGGTATTTGCATGAAGTAGCAAGCCATCCAAGGGGGTGTCAAAGTCATAGGTAGAGAGGAGCGAATTCACCTCTTGGCGTAGTGCTTGGGCTCGAGCTCGTGTCATTGGACCACGAGGAGGGCTTGTCGGTCTTGAGGCGGCGGTGTCCATAGGCCACCCCGTATCATCTCCCCCCCTTGAAGAGTCGTCCGCAACCGTCATAAGTAGTTCCATTGGCCAAGATGGGGAACTTGTAGGCACCGGTCTTGTGCAAGGTGGTGTCGAAGCTCGGTTCCACCATGGTGTCAATGTCATAGTCGAGGTAGTGCTCGGTGCGGTGCTCCATCATGGTGTCGTAGTCGTAGTCGAGGTAGTGCTCGGTGCGGTGCTCCATCATGGTGTCGTAGTCGTAGTCGAGGTAGTGCTCCACCATGTCGTCGATGTTGTGGTCGAGCTCGGAGTGGTGGTCCACCATGTTGTCCATGCTTGGCGAGTCATGGTCGGTGTAGAGATGCTCGATGTCGGTCATGTCGCCAATGCTTGCGGAGCCATTGTCGGTGTCGAGCTCCACATGGTCCTCCATATCCGCGGTGCTTGCGGAGCTATCACCCTCATCGTACTCCATGTCGTCCTCCGTAGGTTCATCCTCACTATCCATGTTAGTCTCTATGATTGGTGTATATATATGGTGGAAGGAAAACTACCAAAAGTGTCAAAACTTGCGGGATGTGCCCGATCTTCACGGATTTGAAGGGATACGTGGGGGTAGGTGGATGAACGCGATGAACACGTGGGGGAAACGCGGGGATACAACACACACACGCACACAATTCGAGTTTTCCCTCGTTGGCTCGAAACACCAACTCGATAGAGATTGCAGGAAAAGACCTTCCGGTAGAAGTCCCGCAAAGAGATCGACAAATCAAAGCTCGGGAGATCTAGAAGGGCGAAAAGACCGGAAGGCTTGATAGAAGTGCAAGCAAAAGACCAAATAAGGTAGAAGTGCAAGCAAAAGATCAAACAATCGGTAGAAGTCGCCAAAGAGATCTTCACGAGTTGATAAGGAGCCCGGGTGGGGATACAAGATCATAGATCTAGGTAGGGTTCCCACAAGGGTGAGCTAAGCTCAGGTTTTCTTTCAAATCAAGTCTAATCTCAGATCTGAGCCAACTAGCCTATTTATAGGTGGGGGCGAAGGGATAAGTTACACGCTGAAAAGTGCTGTTGTGCTGAAGTTCGATAGGGCGGAAGTTCCGGCCGTCTTGGGCGGAAGTTCCGGTCATGGGCGGAAGTTCCGGTCTTCGGGGCCGGAAGTTCCGGTCCGGCCGGAAGTTCCGGTCAAGTTCCGGCCAAGTTCCGAAAATGGCCCATTTCCTTGCAGTAACATCCAGGGGCGTTTTGGTGGACTTTCGGAGCTTGGGCGGAACTTGGGCGGAAGTTCCGAGTGGGCGGAAGTTCCGGTCCCTCGGGGCGGAAGTTCCGGCCTGATCCATTTCTCTGGGCGCTGGAAGGCATCTTGGCGGCATCTGGGCGGAAGTTCCGGTCCTTGGGGGCGGAAGTTCCGGTGGGGCGGAAGTTCCGGCCATCAGGGGCGGAAGTTCCGGCCTGGAGCGTCCAGCTCCTCTTTCTCCTTCTCTTCCATGCTTCCGTGACATCGGCCTTGCGTCCTCGGGCCTCCATGGCATCCTCTCTTCCCTCCGTACTTGTCGTCGAGTTCCTATCATCAAGACATGACGGAGTATGAAGTAGTATATCGTCCCAAATGGGCGATTCGAGGCACGCGTAAAGGAGAAGATTCACCTTAGCGTGCCGTCTTGGCGATGAAGCACATGATGCGGTGAAGACCGAAGGTCGCCCCGTATCATCTCCCCCCACTTGAAAAAGAGTCGTCCTCGACGATAGCTCTTCACAAACTTGTATAGGAGGTAGATGACAACCACGCTTGAATGTCTCGTCACTTGTCAAGAGCCCTATCAATAGCACAAGAGAAGCAAGAGAACACTCAAAGCATAGCCAATGTTCAACGGATTTAGCAAGGGGCCTTATGTAGAAGGAGGTCACCTTATCAAAGTGTCGGTGTGCTCTCATGGAGAGATCTTGTGTAGTCAAGTAGTGCTCGGTGCGGTGCTCCATCATGGTGTCGTAGTCGTAGTCGAGGTAGTGCTCGGTGCGGTGCTCCATCATGGTGTCGTAGTCGTAGTCGAGGTAGTGCTCGGTGCGGTGCTCCATCATGGTGTCGTAGTCGTAGTCGAGGTAGTGCTCGGTGCGGTGCTCCATCATGGTGTCGTAGTCGTAGTCGAGGTAGTGCTCCACCATGTCGTCGATGTTGTGGTCGAGCTCGGAGTGGTGGTCCACCATGTTGTCCATGCTTGGCGAGTCATGGTCGGTGTAGAGATGCTCGATGTCGGTCATGTCGCCAATGCTTGCGGAGCCATTGTCGGTGTCGAGCTCCACATGGTCCTCCATATCCGCGGTGCTTGCGGAGCTATCACCCTCATCGTACTCCATGTCGTCCTCCGTAGGTTCATCCTCACTATCCATGTTAGTCTCTATGATTGGTGTATATATATGGTGGAAGGAAAACTACCAAAAGTGTCAAAACTTGCAAACCAAAATCGAAAAGGTGTTTCAAGTCGAGGAACAACCGATATGTATGCACACACACAAAACAAAACTCTATATGGTGTTAGGTATGGATGTGGAAAGCCAAATGGAAGAACCAAACGAAAAGTCTATTGTCAAAAGTGGGTAAGATCCAAAAGTCACAAGTCAAAGGCGGTGATCACAAAAGGCATACACAAGGTGGAACACACACGTGGGACAAAATGGGGTTAGCGCGACGGAAAATGAGCACGAACAAAATTGGTCCTAACGAAGACTACTAGCTCGGTGTCACGCTAACGCAAGAGAGACCGTGGCTTGGTTGCAAAATTGAGAAGCAACAAGATTTGCGCAAGACGCCTCTCTTCTCTTTTCTCTCTTTTGCTTATAAGCTTTGGACTCTTTTGTGTATAGGTGTCACTCACACTCTTTTTCTTTTTCTTTTTCTTTTTTTTGTATGCTTAGAAGCTTTCTTTTTCTCACTATCTATGTAAGTATGTCACACTTCTTTTGCCTATCTTTTCACACGAGCTTGCTTCGTAGCTTTGCTCAACACACGCACACCCTCACGGTCGGGACGCTTGCGCAATGCTTCGCAACACTAGAAAGCCACTCTCGATAGGAAAGGTACGCAAAGGAAGCTTAGGCTACAAGTTAGGGGGCAAGTTATACCACTTGATGACGGTGGCCGACGATGTTGAACTTGCTATGGTGGAAGGTGTCAAATGAACCGCTTGGATCCTCGGGGTGCCGTCGTCGTTGTTGATGTTGCGGAAGCTTAGTGGTAGCTGAAATGGCACACACAACGAAGTCCAAACACAAGGGGTTAGTGCCAAAACGAAAAACGAAGAATGCTGTCAAAATTTCGGCCAGGCGGAACTTCCGGTCCTGAGGGGCGGAACTTCCGGTCCCGGGCGGAACTTCCGGTCCTTCCGGGCGGAACTTCCGGTCGCAATCAGATCTGCGGGCTGTTCTTCGATTTGGGCGGAAATCCGGGCCAAAAATCTTCGAATTCGTGGAAAATTTGGCACTAAGAGCGGTGGGAAGGTGGGGGAATTGCAGATCAACACCAAAGGCAAGTTTCTATTGGACCAAAACCACCAAAAACTCAACAAATCGCGAGATCCAACCAAGGCCAATTTGGGGCTATTTTTTGGGAAATTTTTTGGGGGCGAAATTGGTGGAATTGGTGGGTGTGGGGGTCAAATCCGTGGCAACCAAGGAGCTCTTGATACCATATGATATGGGCTAAGCCCAGGGATGTGCCCGATCTTCACGGATTTGAAGGGATACGTGGGGGTAGGTGGATGAACGCGATGAACACGTGGGGGAAACGCGGGGATACAACACACACACGCACACAATTCGAGTTTTCCCTCGTTGGCTCGAAACACCAACTCGATAGAGATTGCAGGAAAAGACCTTCCGGTAGAAGTCCCGCAAAGAGATCGACAAATCAAAGCTCGGGAGATCTAGAAGGGCGAAAAGACCGGAAGGCTTGATAGAAGTGCAAGCAAAAGACCAAATAAGGTAGAAGTGCAAGCAAAAGATCAAACAATCGGTAGAAGTCGCCAAAGAGATCTTCACGAGTTGATAAGGAGCCCGGGTGGGGATACAAGATCATAGATCTAGGTAGGGTTCCCACAAGGGTGAGCTAAGCTCAGGTTTTCTTTCAAATCAAGTCTAATCTCAGATCTGAGCCAACTAGCCTATTTATAGGTGGGGGCGAAGGGATAAGTTACACGCTGAAAAGTGCTGTTGTGCTGAAGTTCGATAGGGCGGAAGTTCCGGCCGTCTTGGGCGGAAGTTCCGGTCATGGGCGGAAGTTCCGGTCTTCGGGGCCGGAAGTTCCGGTCCGGCCGGAAGTTCCGGTCAAGTTCCGGCCAAGTTCCGAAAATGGCCCATTTCCTTGCAGTAACATCCAGGGGCGTTTTGGTGGACTTTCGGAGCTTGGGCGGAACTTGGGCGGAAGTTCCGAGTGGGCGGAAGTTCCGGTCCCTCGGGGCGGAAGTTCCGGCCTGATCCATTTCTCTGGGCGCTGGAAGGCATCTTGGCGGCATCTGGGCGGAAGTTCCGGTCCTTGGGGGCGGAAGTTCCGGTGGGGCGGAAGTTCCGGCCATCAGGGGCGGAAGTTCCGGCCTGGAGCGTCCAGCTCCTCTTTCTCCTTCTCTTCCATGCTTCCGTGACATCGGCCTTGCGTCCTCGGGCCTCCATGGCATCCTCTCTTCCCTCCGTACTTGTCGTCGAGTTCCTATCATCAAGACATGACGGAGTATGAAGTAGTATATCGTCCCAAATGGGCGATTCGAGGCACGCGTAAAGGAGAAGATTCACCTTAGCGTGCCGTCTTGGCGATGAAGCACATGATGCGGTGAAGACCGAAGGTCGCCCCGTATCATCTTGTGGCCCGATCTCGCGAATGACCCAAGAATCAAAGGGGAAAGAGAGGGAGAGGCGGAAGAACACGAAGAACGCGAAGAACACACGAAGAACTCACGCACACCAACCCGATACAATCGATGCTTACCCTCACGGCTCGATGGACCGTGCCAATAGAATCCGCCCGGAAGAGACTCGAGGTAGAATTCCGAGAGGAGAGACCGGTGGGGAGGATGAATCAAGGAGTGGGAGAGAGAGTGAATACACTAGAATCTCTCACTACCAAATCCATACATCCACAAGGGTGGCCTTGATTACAGAGGGATGATACCCAAGGGAGACTAAGCTCAAAGGTAGGTTTGAGTTCTAAAACAAGTCTAAACTAAAGGAGGGGTTCCAGCTACTTATATAGGCACACATGGCCAGCAAGGGCGAACAGGTACGCGAATGGATAAGTTAAGGTAGTTTGGTGGGGTATTCCCGTCGGATCCGGTTGTGCGTCCGGTCAGACCGGGCCTGTGACCGGGCTGTCCGGTCAGGGGTCCGGTCTGACCGGGCCTGTGACCGGGCTGTCCGGTCATGGGTCCGGTCGACCGGTCGCCAACCGGGAATCTGCGAAGAATCCGGTTCTGGGTCCGGTCGTCGTCCGGTACGAGGGAACTGGCCCGGTTTGCGCCCGGTTGACCGAGCCTGTAGCCGGGGCGTCCGGTTGTGGGTCCGATCTGACCGGGTCCTGGACCGGCCAGCGTCCGTCTCTTCCTTGGAGCTCTTCGTGCGACGTCGGCTTCGGCTTCATGATCATCTCCAGGTTCCGCTGCTCCTCTCCTTCCCTTGACCATGGCGTCTCATCCTCTCCGGGGTCTTGATGCTCCACGTACCTAATCACACAAAGTGTTTCGGCATGAGGTAGCATTCCATCCAATGGTGTACCGAGGTCGAGGGTAGTGAGGAGCGAGTTCACCTTGTCATGTATTGCTTTAGCTCGAGCCCGTGTCATTGGTCCACTTGGGGGACTTGTTGGCCTTGATGTAGTGTCGTTGGCGAGCGGGGCTACATCATCTCCCCCCCTTGGGAGAGAGTCGTCCTCGACTCTTGTTCCTCCTCATCTCCATGATGTGGGGATAGATCCGAGATGTTGAAAGTGTTGCTCACCAAGTACTTGGATGTCGGTATGTCGATGACGTAGGCGTTGTTGTTGATGCGCTTGAGTACCTTGAAAGGCCCATCTCCTCTTGGCTTGAGCTTGGAGTTGCGTTCTTGAGGGAACCTTTCTTTCCTTAGGTGAACCCAAACGAGGTCTCCTTCTTCAAACACTCGTTCTTTCTTCTTGGCGTTGAGGCGGGTAGCTTGGCGAAGGACATGGTCTTGTATGGTTGCTCTTGTTTCTTCATGTAGTTTCTTCATGGCGGTGGTGCGCTTGTCGAAGTCCATGTTCGTCCTTTGATGAAGAGGTAGTGGGAGGATGTCGAGTGCCGTTGGAGGTTCGAATCCATAGACGATCATGAAGGGACTCCGTAATGTTGTGGAGTGTTTGGCTCTATTGTAGGCGAACTCCGCGTGGGGGAGGCAATCTTCCCATGACTTCAAGTTTTTCTTCACAAGTGTGCGGAGGAGTGTGGAGAGGCTTCGATTGACCACTTCGGTTTGTCCATCGGTTTGAGGGTGCGAGGACGATGAGAATAAGAGCTTGACTCCAAACTTTGCCATGAGCGACTTCCATAGATAACTCATGAACTTGACGTCTCGATCCGACACAATGCTTGCCGGTATTCCGTGTAGGCGAACCACTTCCCTGAAAAACAATGAAGCAATGTGTGAAGCATCATCGCTCTTATGACATGGTATGAAATGAGCCATTTTTGAGAACCTATCCACTACCACAAAGATTGAATCATGCCCATGCTTTGTTCTTGGCAAGCCTAACACAAAGTCCATGCTTATATCCGACCAAGGTGCATATGGAATGGGTAAAGGTATGTAAAGACCATGGGGATTGGATGTTGACTTAGCTTGTAAGCATGTGGTGCAACGGTTGCAAAGGCGCTCCACGTCTCGCTTCATGCGTGGCCAATAATAGTGTGTGGATAGCATCGAAAGAGTCTTGTCGCGTCCAAAATGACCCATGAGGCCACCTCCATGTGACTCTTGCAAAAGCAACTTACGAAGAGAAGACTCGGGTATGCAAACTTTGTTAGCTTTAAACAAGTAGCCATCATGCAAATAGAAATCATCAAAACCTCGGTCAACGGAACACTTGGCAAAGATTGGTCCAAAGAAAGAGTCGGATGGGTAAAGTTCTTTGATCTCCTCAAGACCCAAAATGTGAAACTCCAAGCGGGTGAGTAGAAGAGTATTCTTGCGGGAAAGTGCATCCGCAACCACATTTTCCTTGCCCTTTTTGTATTTGATTACATAAGGGAAGGACTCTATGAACTCAACCCACTTAGCATGTCTCTTGTTCAAATTGTGTTGACTTTTCAAATACTTCAAGGACTCATGATCCGAATGGATAACAAACTCTTTTGGCCAAAGGTAATGTTGCCAAACTTCAAGAACACGAACCAAAGCATAAAGCTCCTTGTCATATATAGGATAGTTGAGGCGTGCGCCATCCAACTTCTCGCTATAGTATGCCACGGGTTTTCCATTTTGCATGAGGACACCGCCAATCCCAAGGCCACTCGCATCACATTCTATCTCAAATGTTTTAGCGAAATCGGGAAGAACAAGTAGTGGTGCCTCGGTGAGTCTCTTTTTCAATTCATCAAAAGCGTGTTGTTGTGCTTTGCCCCAAACAAACGGAACATTCTTTTTAGTAAGCTCATTTAAAGGGCAAGCGATGGTGCTAAAATCTTTCACAAAGCGGCGGTAGAAACCGGCGAGTCCATGAAAACTCCGAACTTGACCAACATTTGTGGGAGTGGGCCAATTGTGGATGGCCTCAATCTTGGAAGAATCAACTTCAATCCCGTTGGCGGAAACCACAAAACCAAGAAAAACCAATTTGTTTTGAGCGAAGTTGCATTTTGGGAGGTTGGCAAAGAGCTTCTCGTGGCGCAATATGCATAAGACTTCTCTCACATGTTGAACATGGTCCTCGAGATTTTTGCTATAGATGAGAATGTCATCAAAGTAAACAACCACGCTCTTGCCAATGAGAGGTCGCAAAATGTGATTCATAAGACGCATGAAAGTCGAAGGAGCATTTGAAAGACCAAATGGCATGACGAGCCATTCATATAGACCAAGCTTGGTCTTGAATGCCGTCTTCCATTCATCACCAATTGCCATGCGAATTTGGTGGTAGCCACTACGCAAATCAATCTTAGAGAAAATGGTGGCACCACTCAATTCATCAAGCATGTCGTCTAAACGCGGAATGGGATGGCGATAACGGACGGTAATGGCATTGATGGGTCGACAATCCATACACATCCGTTGCGTCTCATCCGGTTTAGGCACAAGAATGACGGGAACGGCGCAAGGGCTAAGGCTTTCTCGAACGTACCCTTTGGCGAGGAGGTCTTGTATTTGGCGTTGAATCTCCTTTGTGTCTTCGGGGTTGGTGCGGTAGGCGGCTCGGTTTGGAAGGGGAGCGCCGGGTATGAGGTCGATGCGGTGCTCGATGCCCCGAAGCGGTGGTAGTCCATGAGGTAGCTCGTCGGGGAAGACGTCTTGGAATTCCTTCAAAAGAGACAACAAAGACGAAGGAATGTTGGTTAAGTCGTTAGTCTCCGCCGAGGGGCCCTTGCAAATGAGCACGTAGTGTAGGGTGGTGGATGGGTTGTGGTGCACTTCTCTCATCTCACTCTTGGTTGTTCCTCGACTTGAAACACCTTTTCGATTTTGGCTTTCCACATCCATACCTAACACCATATAGAGTTTTGTTTTGTGTGTGTGCATACATATCGGTTGTCCACGCCAAGCTCAATCAATTTGAAGCCATGCTCAAGGATACCAACGTCCGCTATGAAGAAAGAGCTCAAGTGCAAAGGATTGACCTCAACAATCAAGTTCAAGAACTCAATGAGAAGATTGAAACTCAAGGCAATGAGTTGAAGGCAACACTCGCCATACAAGGTCAAGAAACAAGAGAAATGAAGACGGCGTTGGACAACATCCTCCATACACTCAACCGTCAAGAAGATAGAAGACACCATTCAAGGTCTTCGCGCTCTCATAGCTCAAGGTCACGAGCTCCTACATCGTCGCATCATGATTCCAATCAAGACCCACGCCACCATAATGTGGATGCTCAAGTGCTTCAACAACAAGCTCAAGAAGCGGAGCAAGCACGACTTCGACTTGTCCAAGAACGTCTACGCCTTGAAGAAGAACGCCTTCAACAAGAGCATCTCCATGCTCAATTCCAAGAGGAACAACAACGTCTTCGTCATGATCAAGATCTCCTTCATGCACGTGAGCAAGAAAGGCTCCGCCAAGAGCAAGAGGCACGTCATCATCAAGGGCAACCTCGCCCATCTCAAGTGGCCAATGCTCAAAGGCACCACCATAATGCCGAACAAGAAGTGAACCAAGACCGCCGCATCATCAATGTTGATCAACCTCCTCGTGATAGGGCACCACGCCGTCAAGGTCAAGACAACCGTCGTCATCATGATGATCGCCCTCATGGTAGAAGACCACCTCATCAAGCACGAGATGTTGAGATGGAGGAAGACTCAAATCATCACCAAGCATCAAGTGAAGAAAGTGTGAGGCCTCATCAACGCCACAACAATGATGATCAAGATGAAGGTCATGGAAGACCACCTCCTCCTCAACAACAAAGAAACAACAATGAAGATGCTCAAGGTCCACAACCTCAACCTCAACAACGTCAAGCTCATGGTGAAGAAAGACCACCTCCTAGACGCAATGACCGCAATGAGGAAGAAATCTTTGGGAAGCTAAAATTCACCATGCCCAAGTTCCAAGGAGAGGAAGATCCCGACGCATACTTGTCTTGGGTACTCAAGGTTGACAAGATATTCCGCATCCACAACTTCTCCGAAGCAAAGAAAGTTGCCATGGCATCACTTGAGTTTGAAGGATATGCAAATGTTTGGTGGGAAGAGGTCAACAAGAAGCGTGAGAAGGAAGACTTAGCACCCATTGACACATGGGAAGAGATGCAAGAAGTCATGCACACCCGCTTTGTACCAACTCACCACAAGCGTGACCTCTTCAACAAGCTCACTCAACTCAAGCAAAGCTACAAGTCCGTTGAGGAATATTACAAGGAGATGCACATGACAATGATGAGTGCAAATGTGGATGAGCGAGAAGAGCAAACTATGGCAAGATTCTTGAATGGCTTGAACATCCCCGTCAAGAGGATAGTGGAATTCTTGCCTTACAAAAACATGGTTGAGCTACTCCACCAAGCAACAAGGGCCGAGCGCCAAGTGCGAGAAGACCTAGCAAGTGCAAAGACAAAGACCTTCTTCGCCGCAAGAAATGCAATGAATGCCTCCTCAAGCATCAAGAACACAAGTGCACTTGCCTCCAAGGATCCTCCAAAGCAAGCAAGAAGTGCCATCAAGACAACAAGCTTCAAGCCGGAACAATCAACCATGTCCTCCAAAGCTTCCACCGGATCTAGTAACATCACTTGCTTCAAGTGTGGTGCTCAAGGACATAAATCCTTTGAATGCAAGAACACAAGAGTTATGATCACTCGAGATGATGGAGATGTGGAGTACTTGAGTGAAGGTGAATATGAAGCCTTGGTACAAGCCGCAACCTCTCATGAAGAAGATGACTTGGAAGACCAAGAGCAAGTCCTATGTGTGCATGATGCAAGCCCTTCTCTTGTGGTGACCAAAGTGTTGACAACCCATGCACTTCCAAATGAAGACCAAAGGTGCAATATCTTCCAAACAAGAGCCGGAATCAATGGCAAGTCAATAAAGGTTATCATCGATGGAGGGAGTTGCCACAATCTTGCAAGCACCGAACTATGCACCAAGCTCAACCTCCCGCTCCGGAAACACCCCCATCCCTACCATGTGCAATGGCTAAGCGACAATGGAAATGTGAAGATCCAACACACCGTCACGATATCCTTCAAGATTGGCGCTTATGAAGACACCATTGATTGTGACGTCGTGCCTATGACGGTGTGCCACATGTTACTTGGTCGCCCTTGGCAATATGACAAGAAAGCCAACCATGATGGCTACACAAATGCCTATAGCTTCAAGGTCAACGACAAGACCTACATCCTACGCCCAATGACTCCTAGCCAAGTAATTGCGGACAATGCAAAGGCTTTAGCGAGGGCTAAGGAAGCCACTATCACTAGTGAGTTGAGAGGTGAGAGAGTGATCCACCAAAAAGAGAGTGAGCGCCACAAACCATATGTGAGTGAGATGAAGAGTGTCCTCCTAGCTACCAAGAGTGAGATGAGAGAAGTGCACCACAACCCATCCACCACCCTACACTACGTGCTCATTTGCAAGGGCCCCTCGGCGGAGACTAACGACTTAACCAACATTCCTTCGTCTTTGTTGTCTCTTTTGAAGGAATTCCAAGACGTCTTCCCCGACGAGCTACCTCATGGACTACCACCGCTTCGGGGCATCGAGCACCGCATCGACCTCATACCCGGCGCTCCCCTTCCAAACCGAGCCGCCTACCGCACCAACCCCGAAGACACAAAGGAGATTCAACGCCAAATACAAGACCTCCTCGCCAAAGGGTACGTTCGAGAAAGCCTTAGCCCTTGCGCCGTTCCCGTGATTCTTGTGCCTAAACCGGATGAGACGCAACGGATGTGTATGGATTGCCGCCCCATCAATGCCATTACCGTCCGTTATCGCCATCCCATTCCGCGTTTAGATGACATGCTTGATGAATTGAGTGGTGCCACCATTTTCTCTAAGATTGATTTGCGTAGTGGCTACCACCAAATTCGCATGGCAATTGGTGATGAATGGAAGACGGCATTCAAGACCAAGCTTGGTCTATATGAATGGCTTGTCATGCCATTTGGTCTTTCTAATGCTCCTTCGACTTTCATGCGTCTTATGAATCACATTTTGAGACCACTCATTGGCAAGAGCGTGGTTGTTTACTTTGATGACATTCTCGTCTATAGCAAAAATCTCGAGGACCATGTTCACCATGTGAGAGAAGTCTTATGCATATTGCGCCACGAGAAGCTCTATGCCAACCTCCCAAAATGCACCTTTGCTCAAAACAAATTGGTTTTTCTTGGTTTTGTGGTTTCCGCCAACGGGATTGAAGTTGATTCTTCCAAAGTTGAGGCCATCCACAATTGGCCCACTCCCACAAATGTTGGTCAAGTTCGAAGCTTCCATGGACTCGCCGGATTTTACCGCCGCTTTGTGAAAGATTTTAGCACCATCGCTTGCCCTTTAAACGAGCTTACTAAAAAGAATGTTCCGTTTGTTTGGGGCAAAGCACAACAAAAAGCTTTTGATGAATTGAAAAAGAGACTCACCGAGGCACCACTACTTGTTCTTCCCGATTTTGCTAAAACATTTGAGATAGAATGTGACGCGAGTGGCCTTGGAATCGGTGGTGTCCTCATGCAAAATGGAAAACCCGTGGCATACTATAGCGAGAAGTTGGATGGCGCACGCCTCAACTATCCTATATATGACAAGGAACTTTATGCTTTGGTTCGTGTTCTTGAAGTTTGGCAACATTATCTTTGGCCAAAAGAGTTCATTATTCACTCCGACCATGAATCTTTGAAGTATTTGAAAAGTCAACACAATTTGAACAAAAGACATGCAAAATGGGTTGAGTTCATTGAGTCCTTTCCATATGTAATCAAATACAAGAAGGGCAAGGACAATGTCGTTGCGGATGCCCTTTCCCGCAAACTCACCCTTTTACTCACTCGTTTGGATTTCCATGTGTTGGGTCTTGATGAAATCAAAGAACAATATGCCTCCGATACCTTCTTTGGCCCAATTTTTGCAAAGTGTTCCATTGAAAAGGGCATCGATGATTTCTATTTGCACCAAGGATTCTTGTTTAAGGGCAACAAACTTTGTGTTCCAATGTCCTCGCTTCGCCTTTTGCTCTTACAAGAATCGCATGGTGGTGGTCTCATGGGTCACTTTGGACGTGACAAGACACTCTCTATGCTCTCCACCCATTACTATTGGCCACGAATGAAGCGCGATGTGGAGCGCCTATGCAACCGTTGCACGACATGTTTACAAGCTAAGTCCACCTCCAACTCTTATGGTCTTTATACACCGTTGCCTATTCCTTATGCTCCTTGGTCCGATATAAGCATGGACTTTGTACTAGGATTACCTCGAACTAAATATGGTCATGATTCAATCTTTGTGGTAGTTGATAGATTCTCAAAAATGGCTCACTTTATACCATGCTCCCGAACGGATGATGCTTCACACATTGCCTCCTTGTTTTTTAGGGAAATTGTGAGACTCCACGGTGTACCAAGAAGCATTGTCTCCGACCGAGATGTCAAGTTCATGAGCTATCTTTGGAAGACACTAATGGCCAAGTTCAACGTCAAGCTTTTGTTCTCATCATCCTCGCACCCCCAAACCGATGGGCAAACCGAAGTGGTGAACCGAAGCCTCTCCACGCTACTACGAGTCCTTGTCAAGAAGAATTTGAAAGCATGGGAAGATTGCATCCCACATGCGGAGTTTGCCTACAACCGCGCCAAGCACTCTACAACATCGAGAAGCCCATTCATGGTCGTCTACGGGTTTGAACCACCTACGGCAATCGACCTCCTTCCTCTTCCGCTACATGAGCAAGTGAACATGGACATCGACAAGCGAGCACAATACATGAAGAAACTCCATGAAGACACAAGGGCAACGATCGAGCAACAAGTTCTCCGTCAAGCCACAAGACTAAACTTGAAGAAAAAAGCACGGATCTTCAATGAAGGCGACCTAGTGTGGATACACCTTCGCAAGGACCGCTTCCCTCAAGAAAGAAACTCCAAGCTCAAGCCCCGAGGTGATGGTCCCTTCAAGGTCCTCAAGCGCATCAACGACAACGCCTACGTCATCGACATACCAACATCCAAGTACTTGGTGAGCAACACGTTCAATGTGTCCGACCTCTCACCATACCATGGAGATGAGGAGAACATCGAGTCGAGGACGACTCTTTCCCAAGGGGGGGAGATGATGTAGCCCCACCCAAGGTCGACACTACATCAAGACCGACAAGCCCTCCTCGTGGTCCAATGACACGAGCTCGAGCCCAAGCACTACGCCAAGAGGTGAATTCGCTCCTCTCCACCTATGACTTTGACACCCCCTTGGATGGCTTGCTGCTTCATGCAAATACACTATGTTCAATCAGGTACATCGACCAAGACACAAGCCATGGAGACCAAGACATTGGAGAGAGAGCTGGAAACGATGAAGATGGAGCTACAGCGCACAGGCCGGAACTTCCGCCCCCCAGGACCGGAACTTCCGGCCAGATTCCTCCAAGATGCCCCCAAGATGCCCTCCAGCGCGCAGGAAAAAGCATCGGACCGGAACTTCCGCCCCGAGGGACCGGAACTTCCGCCCGGTCGGAACTTCCGCCCAAGTTCCGCCCAAGCTCCGAAAGTCCACGAAAAGGCCCCTGGATGTTACTGCAAGGAAATGGACGACTTTCGGAACTTGGCCGGAACTTGGCCGGAACTTCCGGCCCCCAGGACCGGAACTTCCGCCCCTGACCGGAACTTCCGCCCAAGATGGCCGGAACTTCCGCCACCGCGAACTTCAGCACAACAGCACTTTTCAGCATGTAACTTAACTCTTCGCCCCCACCTATAAATAGCCTAGTTGGCTCAGATCTGAGATTAGACTTGATTTGAAAGAAAACCTGAGCTTAGCTCACCCTTGTGGGAACCCTACCTAGATCTATGATCTTGTATCCCCACCCGGGCTCCTTATCAACTCGTGAAGATCTCTTTGGCGACTTCTACCGATTGTTTGATCTTTTGCTTGCACTTCTACCTTATTTGGTCTTTTGCTTGCACTTCTATCAAGCCTTCCGGTCTTTTCGCCCTTCTAGATCTCCCGAGCTTTGATTTGTCGATCTCTTTGCGGGACTTCTACCGGAAGGTCTTTTCCTGCAATCTCTATCGAGTTGGTGTTTCGAGCCAACGAGGGAAAACTCGAATTGTGTGCGTGTGTGTGTTGTATCCCCGCGTTTCCCCCACGTGTTCATCGCGTTCATCCACCTACCCCCACGTATCCCTTCAAATCCGTGAAGATCGGGCACATCCCCGGGCTTAGCCCATATCAGGAACGGCACAAGGGCTAAGGCTTTCTCGGACGTACCCTTTAGCGAGGAGGTCTTGTATTTGGCGTTGTATCTCCTTGGTATCTTCGGGGTTGGTGCGGTAAGCGGCGCGGTTTGGTAGGGGAGCGCCGGGTATGAGGTCGATGCGATGCTCGATGCCCCGAAGCGGTGGTAGTCCATGAGGTAGCTCGTCGGGGAAGACGTCTTGGAACTCCTTCAAAAGAGACAACAAAGACGAAGGAATGTTGGTTAAGTCGTTAGTCTCCGACGAGAGGCCCTTGCAAATGAGCACGTAGTGTATGGTGGTGGATGGGTTGTCTTTCACTTCTCTCCACTCGCTTTTTGTGGCTAAGAGGACACTCTTTCTCTCACTCATATGTGGGTGGTGGCGCTCACTCTCTTTTTGGTGGGTAGCTCCCTCTCCTCTCAACTCACTATGGTGGGTGTGGTGTTGTGCCCTCGCTAAAGCCTTCGCATTGTCGGCGATGATTTGGCTAGGAGTCATTGGGCGAAGCTCGAACTTCTTGTCCTTGACCTTGAAGGTGTATGCATTGGAGTAACCATCATGTATGGCCTTCTTGTCAAATTGCCATGGGCGGCCAAGCAACATGTGGCACACGGTCATAGGCACCACGTCACACTCAACGGTGTCTTCATAAGGTCCTATCTTGAAGTTGACGGTGACGGTGTGTTGAATCTTGACATTGCCCTTGTCGCTCAACCATTGGACATGGTATGGATGAGGATGTTTGCGAAGCGTGAGGTTGAGCTTCTCACATAACTCGGTGCTTGCCAAGTTGTGGCAACTCCCACCATCGATGATGACCTTGATTGACTTGCCACCAATGCCGGCACGAGTTTGGAAGATGTTGCATCTTTGGTCTTCCATAGCTTGGGGTTGAGTTG
>JAUUTY010001785.1:0-20000 GCA_030979885.1 Lolium multiflorum
AGGACCGCGACTAAAGGTCCTCCGCCCCGAAGGAGTGCTGGCGGCCACGTGGAGGCGCCTTTGTCGCGGTTCGTAAGAACCGCGACTAAAGGGTGGGCTTTAGTCGCGCTTGCTTGGTCGCGGTTGCGCAACCGCGACCAATGGCAGTTGCGAACCGCGACCGAAGCCCTTTTTTCCACCAGCGGTAGCTCTGGATTTTCAGGACTAGAATAATAAGCTAACTTAAGAGGAACCATTCAGCGTGCTTCTCGCTAGCTTACCAACCGAGAATCCATATGGCATGCTTGACTATCACCAGTTGTTCAGTTCATTACTTAGTAGGGCCTAGTGTGTGCAGGAGTATATATATATAGGAATGTAAGATAAAGTCCATATTCTGCATGGTATGTAGATAGTAGAGTATGTTATGGTTTTCTTTCCGAAGAAAGGTTTACCGCGCGCTGGTTCAAAACCGACTACTTACTCCGAAAGGCTGGCTCAGAATATAGTGAAATAAGTAGAAAACGCATGTGATGTGGTGTTTTTTGTCAACATTCAAGATTATGCAGGATTATAAGCGAAAGAATGTACATATGCTCTCTTTTTAAAAAGCATTTTATACATGTTTAAAAATGTTAAAAATCTAAAATAAAATGCCGCGTGTATATCTCCACATACTACGTGCTTCCAAAGTTGTTTCAGAAATATTTGATTTTTTGTGCAGCCCGTGTAAACAAAACGTCAAATTTTGGTGCTAAAATAAGGCACTTCTCGAGACATTTGTTCTTTTGTACACAGTGCACAAAAATGTCGATTTTCAACGAAATATTGTGTGCGCACATAGAATGAGTACATATACACACCAAAAAATCGCTGAAATTTTTAATAGTTCAAATTTGGAGCATATGAACCTGAGATCAGAAATGCATTTCCGGGCCATGTACTGAATAATAATTGACCATAAGGCCATGTGTTGATGTTACATATGTATAATTGAGATCTTGAAGCATTAGGGTCGCCTTCGGGAGATAGCTAGGAACCTTCTCTACCACATTTGATTCTACCGAAAGACATTGATCTTCTTTAATTTCATGTATATTTGGATCTACGTGGTATGTTGTTCCCCTCCAAGTCGTGCATTCTGGGCAATCTATTGAAATTAACATTTGGTGTTTGTACGACTGGATTTACATCTTTTTTGCGCCAAAGAAAAACTTACACTAGTATTATTAACTCTCAGCCATTATGGAAACTAAGTTTTTCAAGTTTGAGAAAGATAACTTCACGGAAATCTTGGACGTGTTGGAAGCATAGTAGCAACACATACTAGGTATAATGTATGCTATTCTCATAATCAACTATGTTCAACGTTCAAGAACTGAATTTCCGATTAAATGTTCTCTTAACTATAAACAATTGTGGCAAAGAAAGGATTGGATTTTTGAAATATTATTTTACTGAATTTGCCAGACCTACTCTATTTTTTCAAATGCCTCCAAGTTGGTTCCTGGTTGGCAGATGGTTCATGTCCACGATATACTTTTTGTGAGTATTCAACAATGGTGTAACACCCACAATGGAGTAGTTATAGTATTTATGGCACTTGAAAGCAATAATATTCTCAAATTTAATATCATTCGAAAGCTATATATGACTTTAATTAAGCCGGTTGCATCACACCCATGTATGGTTGAAATGCACGATTCTAATTTATTGTTTCCCAATGACTTTGATGGCCACCACCGATATATGTCTACATATTAAAGACACGTCAAACCTAAGCTGGAATGATATACAAATTAGCCTCCATGACAACACTTCTGTATAGTTCGGGTCCAAATTAAGAACATCGCGCATGGTTGTATGCACCAAATTGGCAGCTTGTTGGGTGTGCAACTAGGCTTGGGAAGTATCGAGAATTCAGTTACCACTAATCACGTGATTTGAGTTAGGCTGACCTGAAAATGAAGTAGTTTTTCTATTAACAAGCTAATTAAGTTCATGCTTCAGCCCATGTGGAACATTAATTAACGCCGACCACGTAACTATTCAGACATGTGGAGATGTATAATTGGTTTCCGTCAAATTTCAGTATCTTTTGTCGAACAAGGTCCACCTAATTATCATTCTAACTATCATTTAGAGGACATCACCCGAATTTTAAAAGAAAAAATCAGTCGTATGCAACTGGAAACTTTTGATCATAAAATATAAAATTTCAGCTGCAACTATTATGCAACTAAAAAACTCAACTGCAGCCATAGTTTAACTGGAAAATATTCGGTTGGAAATGTGGTGATATCTCAGTTTCCATGTGCAAACCAAAAAATTCTACAACCCACGTGCAACTCATAGGTCGCATGAATCACGATGCAAATCTAACCTCCCTATAGTTGATTGAGATAAAACTTGATTCCCATTTGATGAGAATTAACAAAAATATTATAAACTCTTGAGTCAGAATGGGATCTTAGTTTTTCTTTCCTCGAGAATCGGTAGAAGATTTGTGCAATCATTTCATTAAGCTTAACAGAAGGAACTCAAAAAGCTTGTAACAAGTATAAAATACTAGGCACACCGGCCAAACTACTCATGCTCCTGTCTGCTTTGGGACTGCGGTGGACCAACAAAACTACTCGATTTCTCACTCGTGTCCACGGAGACATTGCATCCATGCATTAATCAGCACAAATGGTCTGCATCAAAACCTGGGCCATCATTGGTTTGTTGTCGAAGATGCATGCGTTTCATTCCATTCCTAAAGCACATAGCAACAGCAAGAGACAGCTCCACATCTCCACACACCTCGCAGCATCTGGCTACTACACGGTCAGATTGGTGCCGATCAAGGGTGTGAGGGTTTATATTATGTGTGATCGCACCAGATGAATCCAGATTTGGCGGGAGAATGGGCATCCCATCATGATGGTGTTCAAGGTTTGGGCCTTGAATTTGCACAACAGATAATTGGGACTTAGGACAACTTTAGGGAAGGGTTGGTCATGCAGGAAGCCTGGAAACATATATAGTAGCATCACATAATACTACAATGTATACAATTCACTTAATTAATTATGTTTGATGGTTTCTTATATATTACTATATTGAGTCCTGTGCTGGTAAGATGACAACGCTCTAAAAGGTTTGTTTAAGAAAAAAGAATTGGCCTTTGAAATATATAATTTGATGAAAGTACTCTATCTCTTGAAATGCATTGAGTTGTTATCTTCCGGGCTTGCATGTTTCGTATTCTTCAATTTTATACAGGATGGTTCCTGGTCGGTAAATGATTAGTTGCACAGTATACAATTTATCAGTATTCAGCGTGGTGTAGGCCGACAACGTGTACATCTAGTTACATATTTATGTCCACACATTATCCTACGGGTTTGTGCGTTAATATGTACACGTTTAATCAAATTTGAAAGCTATATGAAATCAAGCCAATTGCATCATGCCCGAGTGTTATTGAAAAGGACGGATCCAATTTATCTTCCTTGCCGACTTTGATGGCTAGCTACCAAAAATGCATGCATATTGAAGACACGTCCAACCTAAACTATGATGATATGCGTAGTATAAGTTAGCCTCCATGAAAACAGTTCGGTACAGTCTGGGTCGAAAAAACACCATGCACGGCAGTATGTGCTGAATTGACGGCTTATTGGGGGTGTGCAACTGGGCTTGGGAAGGATCAAGAATTCATTTGCCAGTTGTCATGCGATTTGAGCTACTAGATAGGATGGACAATTATGTAGTTTGGCAATTAGCCAAGCTACTTCAGATACTTGAGCTCGTGTGGACATTCATTAATGTCGAGATCATGAGAATGCAACACAAAGACTCAGCGAGCGCGAGAGCGGCATATATAGGAGGAACTATTTTTCCCAGCTTTTCTATAAAAGTTCGCGCTACCGCTACCCCATTATCCTAAAAAATAATCTGAAAAACTTGACTTCATAGTTCCAAAAAGTTGTTAAGAAAATCGTGGATGTCACGTGCAGTGTGGATCAGATTACATTTTTAAAACTTTAAAACTTATCAGGTTTTTTTTATTTTTTATGTAGCCCAAACGACAAAATATTTCGCTTTGAGATTTCGCACTGGTGTGTGTAGGATACATCATTACTACATCCAAGAATATTGTCGGTAAACTTTGAAGCTTTAAGTCAAGATTCCAAAAAATTTACCCGACCTAAAAAAACATTTAGTTTTTTCGTACTGTACTTCCTCTGCGGTTCTTAAGAAAGAATCTATCCTGCCTCTTCAGGTAGAAGTATATATGGACTACTCCCATGGATCGATGGTAGTAGGGATGGCAACGGGTCTGCTCCCCACCGGGGAGTGCCATCTCATCCCCATCCCCATCTAGTAATTGGGGAGACGTTTTTCTCATCCCCATCCCCACTGGGTTCGGGGCGAGGATCGGGTTTCCCATTAAGAAGCAAAATTGAAACGACCTTCTCGTAATTTTAGGATCTTATATATTTTGCACATAGAAATAAGCAACTTTTGTAATATGTACGAGATAAAATGACAACATATTAGTATCATATGTTTAATAATATTAAAATATACTACATCAGACACAATATTACAACATATTTCATATAAAAATATACTATCAGTTTACATGTATATAAAATTATAATGGGGGTTAGCGGGGAGCGTGGATGGGGAGACCTTTAAATCCTCATCCCCATTTTAGCTTATGGGAATGAAAGTTGCCCATGCCTGTCTCCTAATAGAAGAATTCTCCACGGATTTATGGGGAAAGGGGTCCCATTGCCATCCCTAGATGGTAGTATACAGGGCTGCTGACAACGACGACTCAGGGTCTTTGGATAAGCCGGATATATCCACGCCGACGGAGACAAGTCCAAACGAATACACTTTGATTTACGAGCTAGGAGCCGGCGCCGAGGTTCTAAACGCTATCTGTACGTCACATGACCCACGTCGATGCCTGCTTTCCAGGAAGGATCGAGTGTTTACAAACAAAAGTGTGTTTGCAAACCTGGAATCCACATATCCAATATATATAATTATACACCGAGGTTCTAATTCGCCAACTAGCCTGCTAGTACTGTACTACACACCAACTAGCCTGCAAGTAATACACACCAACGTTGCCAACTGTATACTACGCTACTAATAGATTGTTTAGGAGCTAAGAAATGTGTAGATATGTATCGGTCAATCAGGTGGCTCCACATGGACATGGCCATCGATACACAACAGAGTGTACAGTTGCTCCGGCCGGCGTCAGTTTGCAGAAAACGGTGATGGTTCAATCGATCGACCAGCTCACCGCGTGATCGATTGTATTAGTAGCCATAAACAACGATTTAGAAATTAGAACGAAAGAGACGTCCGTGCGTGTCGCTTCGTTCGTTTATACAAGCCCTCTCAGTGTCGTCACTTGCGTGTCCCGCGTCAGAATTCAAGGCTGTAGAGATGGCACTATCGGTTGGATCGTCACTCATGTCTTCTATGAACTTCTACCCAGTTGATCAGATTCGATGACGAACTATTTTTCGGAGGCTTCTGAATGAGTATATAAACACACCATCGTCGACGTCGATCGTGCCGATTGAGCGATCCAAAGTCCACAACGTATAGTAGTGCTGGCGAAGCGTGTGTACGGCCAAAATGATTGGGATGGGAGAGACATGTTTTACAATTTCTCGCCGGTTCCTACCAAATTCCTTTTCGCGGTTTAATCTACTCTCTCTTTTGCAAATGTAAGACGTTTTTGGTAATTTTTTCTTCCTTTCATCGTTATTCCTTTACACGGTTTAATCTATGATGAGCACACTGACCGGCTTGGAGACCTTTCCAAACACTGGTATTCCTCTCACACCAGATCGACCAGGCAACCAAAATCACCGTGGAGTTTAGCTTAGATCGGCTGGCTCTGTACACAACAACTCTTCCCTGTCTCTGCCAAACCCTTAGACTGGTTCATGACTGGCACAATCTGATGTAAACCACCCCAGTTCAGGATGGTGATCCATATTATGTTGGTCACACCGCAACCTGAAAACAGGTGTTGGGCAGTTTCGGACGCCGCATTTCACAGCAAACATTTATCATTGTGAGGCAGCCAAGCGATCTGCAGCCCAAGTCGCCCTCCAATGGATGAAGAGCCGGGTGGCGATCTTGCACCAGAGGATCCTAGGCCTTCCAGATCACATTGGCAGAGTCACAAGCTAGCAATCTTTGTTTTAAAATGAGCTTGATAAAACGATTTAATAGTGAAGACACCCTTTGCATCCCACGATCAAGACCAATTGTCCTCCTCTTCATGAAGGAAATCGACGGTGCCCGTGTGAATGGTCTTGGAATCAACATCAGCTTCTCTACTGCATTTGGTTCTACATGAACACACTGATCTTCTTTAATTCCATGTATATATGGTTCTACAGGGTATGTTGCTCCCCTCCAAATCTTGCATTCTGGATAATATTTGAAAATTAACATGGGTGCGGTTAGTTTTAATTAGATTGCTTTTGTGCAAGATGAATCCTTACACTGATATAATATTAACTCTCAAGTCGGTATGGAAACTAGTTCTTCAAGATTGAGAAAGTCAAATTCAAGGAACTCTAGGACGTGTTGGAAACCTAGAAGCGTAGTACACTGTCTATAGTAACCGCAAAAAAAAAACATTGTCTCTAATGTATACTAGGGAAGTTGATGCGGCGACACGCCAGGCGTCAGTTCAGTTTTGTATATGGCTAGGTTCGATATCGACATGATTTTCAGAAGTTGTTAGATGTTAGCCAATGCACACGATATGAGACAAGTAGTAGGTATATTCACACTGATACGATATGAAAGAAGCAGTATATATATTCGGACATGTTTGCACCATACATTATAGTAATAGTGCAGGTGTGTTGCGTAGAGTAACACGGAAAATTTACGCGTTGAAATAGAAGTACGCACCCTCGAAGAGTGACAGTATGGAAACTATGTGGGAAAACTATAGCTGAAAAATTGTGTCGGAGAATTGCGGAAATTAACTGTTCACAACTGGCGATAAATTGTGGCAACAAAATCATGCACCCTCGAAGACTTACAGTAGGGAAACGCAAAAAAAAAAATCATGGCCAGAAAGTGGTGCTGAAAATTACTGTAGAGTAATTAAAGGAAGGAGTTGAAAATATGCTAACTGCCGTCGAAAAGTTACGATTGGAAAAGTGTGTCAAAAAAATTGCCATCTAGTAGTTAAAAAGCAGGGACCCACTACCACGAAATAACCGCCGAAAAGTCACGCGGAACATTACGGCCGGAAAGATGTGCCGGAAGATTACCATCGAGTTATTTTAAAAAGGAGCTAAAAGATACACGTAGGATAACTACTGCCTGAAAATTACGGCCGGAAAGATGTATAAAATAATTACCATCGAGTAGTTAAAATAGAAGGCCATAGCATGGGGTAAGTGCCGGTGGGAATTACTGCACAAAAATTATCTTGAAAAGTTAAAGGAGAGAAATGTAAAAAAAGTATGTAAATTTTTTTTACCAACAGGCGAAGTGGCGGCCTATGATTGGCTAATATTAGCTTTGGTACATTGCAAGTGCGGTGGATGGCTGTAAGCTCATTGTTTCTTCCAACCTTAATACTACACCCTCAGAGGAATTACATAAATTAACTGTTCACCACTGGCGATAAACTGCGGCAACAAAATCATGCACCCTCGAAGACTTACAGTACGGAAACATCATGGCCAGAAAGATGTGCTAGAGTAATTAAAGGAAGGAGTTGAAAATATCCTAAATACCATCGGAAAGTTACGTTCGTAAAGGTGTGTCAAAAAAATTATCATTTAGTAGTAATAAGCAGGAACAAAATAAGTAACCACTACCGCTAAATAAACGCTGAAAAGTCACGTGGAACATTACGGCCAGAAAGATGTGCTGGAAGATTACCATCGAGTAATTTAAAAAAAGGAGCTAAAAAATTTCGTAGGGATAACTACCGCCTGAAAATTACGGCCGGAAAGATGTATAGAATAATTACCTTCGATTAGTTAAAATAGAGAGCCGTAACATGAGGTAAGTGCCGGTGGGAATTACTGCAGGAAAATTATTTCGAAAAGTTAAAGGAGAGGAATGTAAAAAAAGAGTATGTAAATTGTTTACCAACATGCGATGTGGCGGCCTCTGATTGGCTAATATTAGCTCGCTACAGTGCAAGTGTGGTGGATGGCTGTAAGCTCATTGTTTCTTCCAACCTTAATATATAGATAGATTATTCACATGATCAACTATGTTCAGTGATCTCTTATGTATTATTGCAAACAATCATGACGAACGAAGGACTGGATTTTGAAATATTATTTTACTAAATTTTCTACAGCTACTTCATCTATAGAAATGCATGGAACTGTAACTTCCAAGCTCCCAGCTCTGTATTTTATAATTCTGTATTCGTCGGAAATTTAATTCGGCTCCCGAATATGTATGCTCCCTCTACCAAAAAATCATATTCCCAATTATATATTAGATATGGGAGAAAGTTTGTTCCGGTTTGGTAGATGAGTTGCTGCACACAGTATGCTACTATTGATGAATATTCAATATGACATAACACGGGCAATCGTATCGGAAATTCAATTCGGCTCCCGGGTGCGTATGCTTCCTATACCAAAAAATAATATTTCGAGTTGTCGAAAAATTTTGACAAAAAATTCTATATGTACATCTCCATAATATATGAGCATTCGTGAAGTTTCATGAAAAATTAATATTTTTGTGGTCTATGTAAAAAAGAGAAAAGTTATCTTGTAAAAAACATTATTTTTAGCACCGAGTTTTGTCTTTTTTACACACGTCACATGATAAGTCTATTTTTTATGAAACAACTTTGTGAGCGTGTAGCACGTGAAGATGTACGTGCGAATTTTTCGTTCCAATTTTTTTGAAATTCAAAATTTGTGTAAGATGAATTTCAAAATAAAGGGACCATATGCTCTCATGTTCCAAAACACCACTCCCCAATCGCATCCATCTAATTACATAGTTATGTGTACGCATCATCCTACAATGAAGGTTTATGCATTAATATTTTCAAATTTAATGTCATTTCAAAGCTATATGATATTGAACCAATTGTGTCGCCCCCAAACGTGGTTGAAAAGGACGGGTCCAATTTGCTCTTTCTCAATGACAACCAATGCCTACCTACATATATAAGGCCCGTCCAACCAAAGTTGGGATGATACATATAAGCTAGCCTCCATGAGAACACTTCGGTATAGTTTTAGATCGGAAGAAAATTGTGCATGGCCGTATGTATGCACTAAATTGGTTGACGATTGGGGTACACAATAAGGCTTGGGAAGGATCAAGAATTCTGTTACCACTAGAGATGCGATTGCAGCTAGTCACGATGAGCAATAATGGTGTAGTACCCCATGGCCTGCTAGTTAACATGAAGTTGAAGAGCAATTCCAATAGTATAGCCAATTGTTGGCTATAACAAGATGCCATGTCATTTGTAGTCACCATATAGCTAACATGTATAATAGTTGGCTATAAGAATGGACTACTGATGCGTCTATGCCGGAGCCACATATTAGGCATGTGCCTATCTTACCTCGACGCACCCAGCCTCCCTAACCCACCCAGCCCAGCCTCCGCCGCGCCGCCGGTAGGCGCCGCCGGGGCAAAGACCCACGGGGCGTGGCGGCGGTGGGGGCCCCTCCTCGTCGACGCCTGGTGGACGGCGGCCGGATCTCCCTCCTCGACGCATGGCGGGCGCGTGGATGGGTTGGGCGGCGGCAGCCTGCGCTGCGCCCCCTTCTCCCGTCGGCTCTCCCCTGGTGGATCGGCCGGCGCGGGGGATGGGCGGCGGCGGCCAGCACGGCGGCCTCCCTCCTCCCGTGCTCTCCGCAGCACTCCGGCAGGGGCTGGTGGTGGGCGGCGGCCAGGCTCATGGCATGTGCCATTTTCCCCCCGCCTCTCGCCGGTGAGTGGAGGCGATCTCGGGCTTCACCCGCGACACGAGGTCGCCCGGGGCAGCAGCCTTGGGTACGATGGTGGAGGTGGCGCTCTTCTTCGCCGGAGAGGGTCGTCCTGCGGTTGGTGGTGGTGGATCTTTCGATCTATCACCGCGTTCCGGCGGCGAGATGGAGATGCTTGGAAGCCGGCGATGGAGTCGCCGGTGGAGGGTTGGAGTGGCCAGCCCGGGATGGTCGCCGACGTGGGGGTCCGACCTGAATAAAGGCGGTGGTCCTAGGGTCTCTCTTGCGTGAAGAGGAAGACCTACCGGAGGCCTGGACTCATGATCTAGCCGGAGTGTTGAGTTCCGGAAGGCTCCGCCGGCGAATGTAACAGTGCTTTTTGCCTGGAGTTTGCTGGATCGGTGGTATTCGGTCGTGCGCACCCATGCTTTTATTCCGACCGATTGGTTCTGGAGGGAGCGACGCGAAGCTCTTTTTCTGTGTTGACATCAAGTGACTATGGATCCATGATGAAAGTCGGAAGAAGAGAAGTTCATGAAGGCCGGAGGGGAGGACTAGCTAAGGGAGGTTCAAGTCTCCGCGCTGTTGAGGGACTTGCTTGGTGTTCCGGGCTTCACGGCAGCGGTATGAAAGTGGGGGCGACAATACAGGTGAAGTTCAGAGTCCTACCTTTCAGGGTGAAAACCCAAGGTCTGGCCTTAACTGGTTGTGCCTGGCAATGACCTTGTTGGAGGCATTGTTTTGAGAGCGGGGACTATCTTCAGGGTGAAAACCTAAGATCGTTGATCGGGCGACGATGGTGTTACCGCACTGTTCCCTTCTTGGAGGCGTCGTTTTTGGAGAGTCTGTATTTCAGGTATTGTCTTGGCGGTGGATGTATTGCTGTTGTTAGGCCCGAGATACTGTAGCGGGACTTTTGTTTCTTAGTTTTCTTTTCCTTTTTTGGCTGTGTGCATCCGTAGTGCCATTAGGGCGGTGCGTTGTTGCAGAGGCTGGGTGTAATTGGTATCGTTTTGATATTAATATATTCCCTTTATCGAAAAATAAGAATGGACTACTTTACTAACACATGACCCACCTTTCACTCTCACAAAGTGCCTAGGAGCACGTGCAAGAGCTGGCTATTGCATAGTAGCCCACCTCTCTTCTCTCTCCCCTTCTCTCTCCTCCAACTCATCTAAGATATATTATTTAATGTCTTATAGCCAGCTGACTAGACTCTATTGTACTTGCTCTAAGGCATTGAGGAAATCAATTAGCGCCGGTCTTGTAATGATTTAGGTGGAGGGAACTGCATAAAACAAATAAATTCTCTGTTGAATCCCGTCTCTCCTGTATAACTAGGTAGAATAATATCCCTCTTGTATGCATCGTCGAGACATACTAGCTAAACTAAGTCATCTTCAAGGGCATCCCTCAAACCGCCCTCGTCGGTTCTATTCTGTCCGCGCGGATAAACATGGTCCAAAACCCCATCCCGAAGGCAACCTCGATCCTTTAATCTGCGATCTGTGCACTACAAAGGAAAACAATTTTTTTGACAAATCACTTTCATCATATTAAGGCCAATATTCGTCAAGGATTACTTCGCGGTGACAAAATTTGATCGTCATGGGGTTCGTCAAGGAAGCTCCGTCATAAAATATCGGGGGTGACGGTATGCATTTTTTCGTCAACGTCAAATGTTTGATGGTGACGACCTGCAAATTCGTCAACATCAAAGGTTCATTGTTGACAGACAGGTTTGTCACGAAAAATTGCAACTTTCGTCAATATCTAAATCTTGGGAAGTTTCTGATTGGTCCAAAAAAAGCATACGTGGCCTTACATGTGGGTCCCATTTGGCTTCTGACAACATGGGTCCGACGGCGCTGACATGGATATCTGTCATGTGGGACCGGCATGGTGCTGACTGGTGGGACCCACAAAATATTATGACAAGCTGGACCCACAATATTCTGACCGGTGGGATCCACAAAATTCAGACAAGTGGGACCAGGTTGTTGCCGACATATGGGTCCCAATAATGCTGACTGGTGGGACCCACAAATTCTGACAAGTGGGACCAGAAATTGGTGCCACGTGGTTTCATTTAATAGTGACGTTGTGACATTTTCCGTCACCTTTTGAATTTGACAAAATTTGAGAGCATTTGAATTATTTGCGAAATTTGGGGAACAAAAAAACTGGCGAAATATCAAAAAGTAGACAATAAATATCATACTTAAATGGTGGCACAAGAAGTATATATGTCTCTCACAGACCGAAAGATTCATAAGAAAATTACAATTGGAACACAAAGAAATTAAAAGACCTATGATTAATAATGTTGTAGGACGGTGGTGCAATAGATTAGTTGCCCTGGGATTGAGACATGGATGGTGGCTGGGATGTCCTCAAGAGCAAATTAAGCACGGCATCCATTTCTGTCAGCCTCTTTTCATAAGCCAGAGTCTTTTCTTCTTGGGCTTTCTTCACAGCTTCAAGTTCTTCCTCCTGCTTCTTCCTGATGTCTTCAAATTTTTCATCTTGTTCTTGCAGTCTTGCCTGCATCTCACTGTGGTACGTTTCAGCTGCCTGTATGGAGTTCTGCTCTTGATCTGCCAGTCTTTGTTGTAGCTCTCGGATGCGTGTAGCTGAGACAGAAGACTTCCTGGAACTTGTTGCGACGCCCAATCTTGGTAGGAATGTGCTGTTGCAGGTGGTGGATGGGCTTTTCTCGCTCAGAACTAGCTGAACAATTTGCAAATCAGTCAAATCAGGTTCATCTTCATTGCGTGGCGCCGCTTTTTTTGCCACCATTTGATCCTGCATAAAGATTACAATCATTGCATGGACAACATACAAAACTGGATTATATTATATTGTGCTAATAAGAAATATTTCTTACATATGCACTTTTTGCTTCAGCACTCATAATGTTATCCTTGTTAGTGTGTGTGATTCTAAAAAATTCAATTGGAGAGGTTTCTTCTTCCTGCTGCTTAGCCTTCTGCTTGAAAAAATGTAGAATGCACATTACCATTGTACACTGTGTATGACAGAAGTATGAACTGTATTGGGAAATTCAGAACACTTACTAGATGTTCCCAGTGAGCAACATAGCTTCGAGATCCAGTGGTATGGAACTGTTTCACAGCTTCTCTGTTCTTTCCATTTATTACACACAGTCCCTATGTTCAGTACATGCATTTTATTTATCCAGATCAGAGAAATGTAAGAATTCAGTAGCTGTTATTGAAAGGAATAACGTTTATGTACCTGGTACTTCTCATCAAACCATCTTTTCACCAGTTCTTTCCAGCTTTTCTCTTCTACATGACCTGGCTTCTTGAGATATGCTTGCTCCAGTGTGAGATTTTTAATTTTCGGCCAATACTCCTTTTTAAGCCTATATCGGAACTGCCGAATACTAACTTGCAGCATATCAGTGCACACATCTTGAGCCACCTCATCATTTTTGTCCATATTAAACTTTCCCTGCAAAATAGTGATGCATTAATCAGTAGATTCTTAGATAGTTGATCATGTAGCATACTAATTAGGTTAAACCAAGATTGTACAGGACTCACCGCTACTGTACTTATAGCATGAGGAATGACATGTTTGAGAGTTGCATCTTTCTTGTACTGTGTCCAGTGTGTTGCAAGCGGCATTTTTTCACGGATGTGAATACCAACCTCATTGCTCAGCTTTGCTGACTGGACATAATCCTTGGGTCTCCTGACACCAGGAGTGAATTCAATTGGCATCTTATTGCCACCATGTCTTCTTGTGTACTCATGTAGTCCATGGCCCATGGTACGTCTGCGTCCACCTCTCTTTCTCTTACTACCGTCAGATGTTGTCAATGTCTCTGAAATAAGAGATATGAAATGATTCTCTTTTATATGAAAATATGCGGTACAGTGTTTAGTTTTTACAAATTTTCATACCTTGCCGCTCAAAGTTTACAATTTGATTGTCCTCAGGAGATGAGGTGCTGCCTCCAGATGTCATGATCTGGTTAGGTGAGGGTGCTCCTTCAGTGTTCAGACCAGCAGTGGCCGTCGGCTCATCAGATGACCCAGCTTCAGGTTCAGTTGTTGCCATTGATCTTGTTGCAATGTTGGATGGTGCAACTTCAGGTATGGATCGCTTCTTCTGTGCAACTATTGCAGAAGAAGCAACTATCTGCAAGCAAAGTAGAGGCTACATTAGTAGGAAACATTTAGCATGTACGTATTTCCTATCATAGTTCAGACATAGTTCCACAGACCTGAGCTGAAGTTTTGCCGACAGTGCGCTGATCCTCATCTGAATGAAGATCATCATCAGCAGTAGCTATCTCTTCTGGATTCGGTTCATACGAAGGGTCCTCTTCGACCTCCATCTCTTCGCAGTCTGTGTCCTTTAGATTGTTACTAGTTCCTATTTGTACCCCACCATACACTAATGTACGTGCAAAACCAGAGAAATCTTTCTGAAATTTGTGGCCAGGTCCATATCTTTCAGCGAAATTTTTTTCCATGCGTACTACATTTTCTTGCATTTGTTTCTCCTTGGCAAGCTCATATGCCGGCTTGACGGGTTTTTGTGTCTCCGCTGAAATAATCGGAAGAGCGGAGCGTGAACAAAACATAAGAGGGGGCCAATTCCATAGAAAACAGCAAATAATTGTCTTTGCAAAATATTGTACAGCAGCAAATGATTGAAAACATAAGAGTCTACGTATGATGTCGGCGAACAAAACATAAGAGGGGGCATATGCCAGGCTAAGGGACATCATGTGCTTTTAGATATCTACTCGTAACAAATAATTGACACATGAGACTCCCCTCGCACACTGAATTATGCATGTCTGTTGATAGCTGGTTTCAGTCTGTTATTGGACAACTACCACCTCACATGGTGGATACTACCCTTCTGGTTGCTTGGCGGGCTTGGTATGCACGTAATGAGGTATCGGTAGTTCAGTCCTATACCGATAGAAGTTCAGATATGTGCTGATAGAAGTTCAGATATGTGCTGATAGAAGTTCAGATTTGTGCTGATAGAAGTTCAGATATGTGCTGAAATTTGATTTTTGACTTTTGAAAGACATAGATAAACAAAAATTGTGGAAATAAATAGACTGATGAAACAAAGTACATGATTAAAAAAACTTCATTACATTGTTAAGACGTGCATTGCACGTGCAAACTAACTAGTTCCATAGAAAACAGCAAACAATTGTTCTAGATCAAACTCTGCTTCCCTCTGAAACTGAGGAATAAAAGTCTGAAGCAATGTCGTTGTTCACTGTAGCTCGTCAGGCTGTTTTCGGCAACGGCTGGAATTAGTTCAGTTAAGTGTTTCGGCAAACAATTGTCTATGCAAAAGATTGTACAGCAGCGGGATGGCAAAGATTGTATAGCACGGCATGATTGTCTCTGGAATAAAAACGATAAACCCTATACGTATGATGTCGGGATTGGATCTATCAAATATGCAAGATCTAGATATAGGTCAAACGGGCGTGGTAGACATGTAAAACCGATCTCTCGATCTAACCATCCGAAAAACACAACAACAAGCCGATCACCGACAGATTTACCTTGGCGTTTCTTCGAGCTGGGCGCCTTCTTCGGCGTGTGTGCGCGATTTTCCTTCCCCCCGACGTTTCGACGACTGCCGGCCATGGCGACCACCGGCCGGGGAGATAGTTGCGAGATGGAAGAACGTCCGGCGAAGACACCGGATCGGGGTGAGCACGAGAGGATGAGGTCGGGGGGTGGGGAGTTAAGATGCTCGTAAATCATGGGGGAGAGGCACGACGTATATAAGGGAGGGCGAAATATTTGATAGGTGGGGTGCGCGGGAGGAGTGGAGGGAACGAAAAATTTGTGTGTTTTGGCAGCCGTCGTACTAAAATTTGGAGGGAACAAGGTTTTGCCGTGGAAGAAAAAATATTACTCTGAAAATGGAACTGTACATGTATATTTTAATTAAAAAATACCAGAACATGAATGGGATGCATGAAAAAAATCTAAATTTGGGACCCTCCTTTCGTTCGAAAACCCCTCTTTCGACACATGAATGGAACATGAATGGGCCATTCCCCCCTCTTTTCGTCCGAAAACCCCTCTTTCGACACATCTACACCATGGGGACACCATGCCACCAACTCCAAAAAATCAAAACCCATAGCAACCAAGGTTTCATATCACAATGTGCACAAGGGTGCCAAATCATGCCCCAATCCATGGTGGTTTGGTCAGTTTTTGGCCATTCCCCCCTTTTTTCGTCCGAAAACCCCTCTTTCGACACATCTACACCATGGGGACACCATGACACCAACTACAAAAAATCAAAACCCATAGAAACCAAGGTTTCATATCACAATGTGAACAAGGGTGCCAAATCTTGCCCCAATCCATGGTGGTTTGGTCAGTTTTTGGCCATTCCCCCTCTTTTCGTCCGAAAACCCCTCTTTCGACACATCTACACCATGGGGACACCATGCCACCAACTCCAAAAAATAAAAACCCATAGCAACCAAGGTTTCATATCACAATGTGCACAAGGGTGCCAAATCATGCCCCAATCCATGGTGGTTTGGTCAGTTTTTGGCCATTCCCCCTCTTTTCGTCCGAAAACCCCTCTTTCGACACATCTCCACCATGGGGACACCATGCCACCAACTCCAAAAAATCAAAACCCATAGCAACCAAGGTTTCATATCACAATGTGCACAATGGTGCCAAATCATGCCCCAATCCATGGTGGTTTGGTCAGTTTTTGGCCATTCCCCCTCTTTTCGTCCGAAAACCCCTCTTTCGACACATCTACACCATGGGGACACCATGCCACCAACTCCAAAAAATCAAAACCCATAGCAACCAAGGTTTAATATCACAATGTGCACAAGGGTGCCAAATCATGCCCCAATCCATGGTGGTTTGGTCAGTTTTTGGCCATTCCCCCTCTTTTCGTCCGAAAACCCCTCTTTCGACACATCTACACCATGGGGACACCATGCCACCAACTCCAAAAAATCAAAACCCATAGCAAACAAGGTTTCATATCACAATGTGCACAAGGGTGCCAAATCATGCCCCAATCCATGGTGGTTTGGTCAGTTTTTGGCCATTCCCCCTCTTTTCGTCCGAAAACCCCTCTTTCGACACATCTACACCATGGGGACACCATGCCACCAACTCCAAAAAATCAAAACCCATAGCAACCAAGGTTTCATATCACAATGTGCACAAGGGTGCCAAATAATGCCCCAATCCATGGTGGTTTGGTCAGTTTTTGGCCATTCCCCCCTTTTCGTCCGAAAACCCCTCTTTCGACACATCTCCACCATGGGGACACCAAGCCACCAACTCCAAAAAATCAAAAACCATAGAAACCAAGGTTTCATATCACAATGTGCACAAGGGTGCCAAATCATGTCCCAATCCATGGTGGTTTTGTCAGTTTTTGGCCATTCCCCCTCTTTTCGTCCGAAAACCCCTCTTTCGACACATCTACACCATGGGGACACCATGCCACCAACTCCAAAAATAAAAACCCATAGCAACCAAGGTTTCATATCACAATGTGCACAAGGGTGCCAAATCATGCCCCAATCCATGGTGGTTTGGTCAGTTTTTGGCCATTCCCCCCTCTTTTCGTCCGAAAACCCCTCTTTCGACACATCTACACCATGGGGACACCATGCCACCAACTCCAAAAAATCAAAACCCATAGCAACCAAGGTTTCATATCACAATTTGCACAAGGGTGCCAAATCATGCCCCAATCCATGGTGGTTTGGTCAGTTTTTGGCCATTCCCCCTCTTTTCGTCCGAAAACCCCTCTTTCGACACATCTACACCATGGGGACACCATGCCACCAACTCCAAAAAATCAAAACCCATAGCAACCAAGGTGTCATATCACAATGTGCACAAGGGTGCCAAATCATGCCCCAATCCATGGTGGTTTGGTCAGTTTTTGGCCATTCCCCCCTCTTTTCGTCCGAGAAAACCCCTCTTTCGACACATCTACACCATGGGGACACCATTTTTTGAGGTACCTAACTTGAAATGGACTGAAATTTGGCACAAGGGTGCATCAACATGTGGGTAATGACGCTTGCATGCTATCTTGGCAGTTTGGTTTGAAAATTTTCAAAAATTCATCCCCTAAACTCAAGAAGAGGCATCACTTGTCAAGCATGTACATCTTAGGGTATTGGGAAAATTGGGAACACGTGTTGGTCTGATTTGGCATCACCACATTACCCTAGAACAGAAGTTTCACTTTGAAAAGGTTTGACAACCTCTTAGTACAATGGGGTGAACCTAGGTTTGACCAAACACTCAAAATTCCAGCCCTAATCATGTTATGAAATTCTTAGAAATTTGAAAGAATTTACATACTCGATTCATTTTTTATTTATTTCTTTCTATGTGTGATCACTAATTCGTATTTAAAATATTTTATAGTTTTTAATACCCATCTTGAAAATTCTGTGCCTGCCCATCCGTCATGCGTGGGACCCATGTCAAAGTAATGGGAAAGTGGACTACATGCAGGAATCCACGTTTTCACACGCACGCGTCACACAGAGGAACCCAAACGGCAGCATCTACTGTATATCCATCGGCCCCATCGTCTCTCCCACCCGCAACTTCTATTCCCCAATCTGGCAAAAAACCCTGCTTGCACCTCCACCAGCGCACCACCGACCTCCCCTTCCACCGAAGATCCCGAAGATGAAGCGTGTTCGCGGAGACGAGCCGGAGGCGAGTGCGGTCGTCAACGTCGACAGAAGCGACGGCGATGCTCCGGTAGTCGTCGACGCCGCGGAGGCGGGATCTTCTTCCGGAACTAGCAGAGCCGCTCTTCGCCGCGCCGTGACCGTGGAGGGCTCCGCCCAACCGGCCGTGGTCGCCGTCGCTGATGAGGCCAACGGAGACGTCCTCGCTCCCGCGGCACAAGCAGATGACCAGGGCTTTGATCCGAATGACCCGTTCTACCGCCACTCCAGGCAGTACCGCGAGCTATATGGCCCCAGAGAGTGCGACGAGTTCGAAGAGGAGGCCTCGGACAACTGCAGCGAGGTACTCTACTATTCCGATCGATCCCCTGTTTTTCTTGATCTTACTGTTCACCTTAGGGTTTGCTCGTACGGTAGATTGATTTGCCCTGTCTGCAACTTGTTGTACAAATTGATGATTCTGGGGGTTCTTACTCATCCGATTTATGGTTTGTAGTTACTAGATTTGTAATATTTGATGCACATCTTGATTCAACTGTACCAAAGTATCAACCAAATGATTTATGGTACCATGAATATTCATGCATGTTTCAAATTAGTAGATGACAGTTATCTTAATTAGGTCATGATTCCTTGTGTGTGATGAATCATACCTGCTTAGTGTAATGCTCACTGCATTTCAAACTTAAATTCATCCGAATATGAATCATACCAGAGTGATCAGATGCATGTAATAGTGTGTACATCATTTTTATTTAGGGAACAAATGAATGATCAGATGCATGTAATTTATGACCACCATTCTTGAATTCCTGCTTATTGACGTCATGAATCCATATTGTTTTATGAATCAGTACATCTTCAGGGAACAAATGATTGATCCCTGATCCATGATATTTATAATCACCATTTTATCTTAAATTGGTGCTTAGTTATATTACTGAAATAATGATTGGACTACCCATGAACAATTTGTGACAACAGTTTAAATTGGTGCATATTTATATTAGTGAACTAATTATCTATGGTTGGATCTGGATCATAAATGTTGATTCTACATGATGATTACTTCTTAGTAATGTTCATAAAAAAATATTTAATGCTTGAATTGTATTTCAGTTAATTTCCTTCTCTCACTTCTTCTTTACTTTCAAATTCGCAGGAAGACTCTGAGGACATTGGCAGCGACAAGGAGGACCGGGACCGGAAGAGCCGCTTCGTTCTGAAGAAGCTGAAGACTGGCCAGATCCCTTTCCGCCGGGACGGTAAGCCTAATTGCCCATTCTGCGGCAGGGTTTTCCCGAAGGATATTGAGA